>JAKUBK010000216.1:0-38025 GCA_030566875.1 Waltiozyma chaumierensis | reverse complement strand
ACAGTTGCTTCTATATGAAGCTAGTTAATCATTGTCAGCTAATACAATAACCGGCCCGATTTACTATCCGAAATTGACACAAAAGTGATTTCACACTGCCCTTTCAAATAATTAGCAGCTGACGTCATTTTAATTATATATAGCTAATTTGTATATTAATATATATAATACAATTATAATATATTATATATTACGGTCACCGTCTATATATATATGTACTTAACTGAATTGTGAATACACATGTATAATTTATATATAGAAGTCATGTGATCATACATAATCCTAAGTAATTACAGCTAATCATATCATGTCAATTCGTATCAATTGACATAACCTTCACATGTATATAAACGCGCATACTATCTACATAATGCGTATAATAAAAAGACAGAACAATTAATCAGCTTCTATATACTCAGTTTCAACCTCCAAGCCCGACTCTATATCTTTTTTTGAAGAAAGGAATATTTAACAATTAATCATCAGAAGTTGCTCTCTTTGTAGGATCCCATTGAAGACATGCATTAATTACATCCACCAACTGTTCGAAAATCATCAATTTGACCCTAGTATGAGGCACTGAATTGGTCATAGATATCAGGTGTTGCTTGTGCATTGATAATAGACCTGTCTTCTCCATTCATAAATATATCGAAAACTTAATTTTTCATGACTCTCAACCCGTGTAAAAAGGCTCTGTTACCATCCTCTTTATCTTATACAGATTGCGAGAGATTGAATGGAACCTCTAATTTCTCAATCAACTTATCACGATCACAGAGTCATGGATTTACCAGCCTGAGGCCTGTAAAATGATTCGTGTTGAACTGTTACAATGGGGTTCTCTTTCTTTACTTAGGAAGGATCCGAATACCAGTCCCGGGACGTTTATCCAACATGGATGTTCTGGAGTCCTGGACATGTTATATGAGCAGGATTGGGGTCCGGAATATGTTAAAGTTGAATGACTGCAGTGACATGAAAGATTTCGGGACTTCTTGGAAACCCTAGTAAGACAACGATCAATAATTAAGTAGGTACTAGGTTGTATAGTTTAACAAGATATATCCGATATTTGATCTGGTGTTAATAGAGAAGCGTCCTTGATTCTTGAGTACTTTTTTTTCTGTCAGTTTTCATGAAACCATTACACCTAATCAATAAATACTTGCCTGACAAAACTTGATGATTGAAGTTAGTACAGTGCAGGAACTATTGGTAATAAATACTAGAACAGTCTTTCTATTTCTTTTTTTTTTTCACCGTTACTCATTAAATCCATGTTAAAACGTGTTCACATATAGATATGTGATCAAATTTGGCATGATCTATGTTTTGATATGCATTGATTTAGATTCTAGGTACTTTCATAAACTTTGATATTTTAGATTGTCCAGGAGTCGTTCCCCAAAGAACACATTATAGTAGATAACTAGAGACAGAAACTTCGCTGTTTTATTTGGAATGATTTTTATTAGTTTTGGGTCAACTTGTTTTTTAGGACAAAGCACCTTTCGGGTTGGGCTTGCAAGCACGTAACTGGAATGGTTTACTTTGTCATATAAAGAGATATTTAGCAGTGAACAAGATTCATTCCCCTTCTTAATACTGATCGAATGGATTTGTAATGATTCTTCTAAGCTTTAATCTTTATTCTTTACTAAAATCATAGTCTGGACTCTGATAATCATTTTCCAGAACTTGTGAGGATGAAATTCAGTTCTTCATTAATTGAAGATCTTGCGGATTGATCTCTCCAACTTTGTTTCCTACATTAATCACATTATTCTATTGATTGTTTCTTCTAATTCAGCTGAAAAAATATATTATTTACTGACAAGAGTTGATGGAGTATTATGACCAAGAATAAAACGGAACCCAAAACAATTAGCTACTATATGATTAGGACAGGTACTCAACAATAGTATCTATAGGCTTAAATTTAATAGTTAGAGATCGATCGGTTATTTCCCGGTTTATGCGTTAGAACTTATAAATATTTATATATTTATAAAAACTCTTAACGTCGTTTTGTTGAAAGCAGGTCAACCGATTGGATCGGAACAGTTAATATTTTTTTTTAGACTTAATTGTATTCCCACCGGAAGAACTCAAGAAAAAGATGTGAGATATTTTCTTTGTTTCTTGATGAGAAAAATATCTTACAGTGCATCAAAACTTACATAATTCATATATTTTTCCAGTAATTGATCCGATAGTTTGTATTCCTGATCCAATGATAAAAAAAAAGAACTACCCTAAATAGGAAAGTTTCATCCACCTTAAATCCGGAACCAAGTTCCTCTGAAGTTTTGATTGGTTTAAACTTTACAGTACCAGTATCGCGAAAATTCTATATACATCACGGAATCCAAAAAAATAAAACAGTAATTTCTGACAAAGGAAATCGGGTCTGGCCGAATATTATATGGCTTTTGAGCGGCGGACGGCCCGCCACGCCGGTTTTGACAAATGCCTGGATACATCATCTTATCTCTCGAATGATATGAAGATGCTTAGGTACTTAATTATGTTACTAGGCGTATAAAATATTTGTAATTTGGATTGTTCCATATGGCGAATGAGATCAGAGTTATATAAAAGAAACAGTAGATCCTCTCCTGTCTAGAGAGATGATTGAGTGCCTAACCAAAGATATTTGAAATCATCATTCAAGTAAGATCAGATATACTCTCTATTACTGCTTACAATCCTCAAACATGTCAGTTGTCCAACACGTTCTTCCTTCATATGAAGAATCAACCAAGAATTTCACACAACCACCAACATACCACACAGCACTAGTGACAAACCCAGAATCATATGATAAGATAAATAGAGAACTAGTCAATGAGTTTCTCAAAATCCATCAATTCACACCATTAAGGTTCCTTGATGTTGAGTCCACAGAGATGCAATACGAAGACGAATTGATCCTTGATTATAAGATCGTCTCCAATGAATACATTGTTGACTTGAAAGTGTCGTTAGAACTTTTGATCCGTGATAAGTTGGTTCAGATAGAAAGAAATTCTAGATTCATCAGAAATAATATCAAGACTTTAGAAACCAATTATTTCATTGATAAACTAAGGAACACAACCTTGACATCATTCAATTCCATTTATGAGAAGCTACAAATGGAGCTATTGGATTTAGAAACTTTATTCAACAATTACTTGAAATTCAACACACAATATCAATGCATCCTTAACACTCAACTCCATTACCAACCAGAGAAGATCAATCTCACAAGATTGAACAATCTAAGACACAACATGTCATTGATCAACAAAAAAGTGGAGTCATTGTCTTGTACAAATGATATCAGTTACATCTTGAAGGAAAGAGCCAGGATTTATAATGATGCTAAGCAGTTAATTCAGAATCAAAGAAGATCCAGTTCTACTAATTTGAGAGCAATGAATGGCACAGCTTAGCTCAGCTTGATCTTGGGATTTAATTGGGATACCAATTGAAGACAAATGGTGTCTTTTTACTTGGTGTATTGTTTTTAGGTTTATAAATTAATTCAAATGGTATTTTGCATGTTAAAGGAGTCAAACATTTGACCGCATTCTTACAAGAACAAGGCATTGCGATCCAAATATTTCCAGCAGATTCTAGTAAAAGATAGTACAACCAATCACAGACTCCTATCAGCAATTCAATTGACTCTTTAATCAGCTTGATCTTATTGATACCTGTCATGGCACCTGTTGGATGCTGCAGGTTTATCAGTACTATGAGCTTTCTGCCAAGAGCAAGCAGCTGTCAGAAAAATTGTATATTTTTATAATTTCCGCCGAACCCCTAATATTATTTGATCCTATTAATTTCTTTTTCCTGAGAATAATATTGCGGTTAATGATCTCTGATCGAATTTTGTGATTGGCCAATCATAGAAATTAATTTGAAATTTAAGATCAAACACATATATTAATAATTGATAGTAGTAGTATAAGTGATCCATATTAATATTCAATAATTAAGCTTATAAATTATACCTGTATTGCCCTGGTCAATAGTCCTATATTATAACCCAAGTCAGTCTCAACTTTGTTGATAAATCTTCAAATTCAATCCCTTAGACCAGAAATCAAAATCACAAACAATCCCGTCTATCTCAACAAAAGTCTCTGTAGGTATATCACGAAAAGGACCCAGATTAAGACTTTGCCAAATTGACGACGATGAATTGCTCCAATCTCTCATCAAAGTTTTCTTTTTTTACTAATTTTTCAATTGATATTTATTGGATTCTTGTAAGTAGATGATCAATGACTGCAAATCAGGGTACCGAACATGACTAAGATTAACCAGAGATAAGTTCTTTTTGAGATTCAAATGCATCTCTAGACTTTGTAATTTTGAAGCGTTGATTAGTACTTGCATTTTGATCGGAAATAGTTCGTAAGTGAAGTAAGTTAGGGAAATGGAATTTTTTGATAATATTTGGGATTCTGTACGAGCACTTGGAGTAGGGATGTTTAGAATTTGTAAGTTTGAAAAGATGTTCATGTCGTTTGTGTGAAGAGACTTTAATAGACGAGGAATTAAGGTGATGTCTCCCATCAATTGAAGGATCTCCAATTCATCATGGAACTTCAAATTAGTCGTGTTGATCTCTGTAGCAGTTTTTCTAAGGTTTAAAGTGAGAGACTTCACTTTTGGCATATTCCAGTCATTGAATTGATAATTGATTAGCGTTGGAGCTTTAGAGGATGAATTGGGTGGGCTATCATGAATTACCCCTGGTGTAATAAGTGGAGAGAAGAGGATAGAGTTCGAGGAGTCGGAATAACGAAAGCAGGTAGTAGGGATGTGCTTGAGTTAGGATTTGAAGGAGTAGTTCATGAGGTAAGGAAAGGAGGTCGAATGCCATATTTATTTCTAGTCGACGGGTCTAAAACTGAGCCTAGTCAATAGATCAAATGGTTGGCTGTAGAGCTTTACTGCCTAGCTGATAGTAAATGTTTTCAAAGTCTTATAGAAATAGCCTTATCTTGATACTTAATGAAGATTCATCTTGTATTTTTGTCTTGTTTAAAAAGACAAAACCCCAACTTCACATTCACGTGACCTCATATACTGGTCCGCGCTTCAAGATGTGGCCGGGATCTTGTAACGCGTCAAGAAATATCAACACATATTTTCAAAAAGAGGTTTAATTACGTGAAGAAAAGGCAAATTTATAACATTTTCTATCCAAACAGTTAATGTGGAGAAGGCCAATTTCTAAACAGATCCAATTCACATCATCATTCCTTATTAAATCATCACAGCCATCTATCGCTAAGACATCCATTATCAATTACAATTGTCTACCTATCACCACTTCAATCAGACCACAGATAGTATCCGATACGAATATGAAAATGGCTGCCGGGAAAAGAGATATCTTTGCTATGTTGGCCAGTAGAGGCAAGAAGAAAACCAGAGATTCTGAGAACCAGAAGAAAAACAAGATTGAAGAGTCTATAAATGCCGTAAAGTCCAAGGAAAAAGAAGAAAAAACTGCCACTTCTGAGATTTCTAAGAGTAAGCGAAAGAGACCATCGATTGAAGATGATGAAGAAGAGGATATCGTACCACCCACTAAGGCCGTTAAGGCCGAACCACCATTATCTTCGCCAAAGAAAGCCACTTCTCTGACTCCTGCTACCTCTCCAAAGAAGGCCAAATCAAACTCTGCGGTGCCTGAGAAAGAGAAACAAACTGAAAAAACAACTACCAAGGCAGAAGAAGAAGAAGCCTCAGATACCAATTATGAAATCCAATCGGACATCGACGAGGAGAAACAAGAACTGATAAACTTAGCCAAACTAGACAGCTTAAAACCACCAGCCAAACTTCAAACCAAACTAACAACAGGCAAACCAATCCCGTACAGTGCTGTCGTGGAGGTATTTTCGCAGATCGAAGCCACCACCAAGAGACTAGAAATCATCAAATACACAAGTGATTTCTTCCTCACTGTGCTTAGAAACAATCCTGATGATTTGATCTACGTCACTTATCTTTTCATCAACAGATTGGGCCCAGATTATGAAGGTCTGGAATTGGGTTTAGGCGAGACCATCTTAATTAAGACCATTGCTGAATCCACGGGGAAATCAACTGCGCTTATCAAATCGAAATATCGTGAGACTGGTGATTTAGGGGAGATTGCCTTGAAGGCTAGATCCACACAACCAACCATGTTCAAACCTAAACCATTGATGGTACTGGATGTTTTCAAGAACTTAAAGGAGATTGCCATGTCATCAGGAACCAGTTCTCAGGCGAGGAAAATCGGAATCATTAAAAGAATGCTTACTGCTTCCCAAGGCTTAGAAGCCAAGTTTATTATCAGATCCTTGGAATCGAAATTACGTATCGGATTAGCTGAGAAGACTGTTCTTTTGTCTCTGGCAAAAGCCTTTGTTACATTTCAATCCAAATCTAAGTCTGGTGCCCCTGACGTAAACATATGTCTTCAAGCTGAAGAAATGATCAAAGAAGCTTTCTGCCAAGTCCCAAACTATCAAGTCTTGATCGAAACAGCATTGGATAAAGGTGTCTTGAACTTGGACAAGCATTGCACGTTGAAGCCAGGTATTCCATTGAAACCAATGTTAGCCAAACCTACTAAATCCATAACGGAGGTTTTGGATAAATTCACAGGAGAAGAATTCACATGTGAATACAAATACGACGGTGAGAGAGCCCAAGTTCATCTCCTTAATGACGGTACTGTTAAAGTCTACTCCAGAAACTCTGAAGATATGTCTCAAAGATATCCAGATATCATTGATGCAGTTCAAGGGTTCTTACAGCCTGGTCAAGACACCAAATCTTTAATCATTGATTGTGAAGCTGTCGCGTGGTCACGCGAGGAGAACAAGATCTTACCATTCCAAGTGTTGACTACTAGAAAGAGAAAGGACGTGGATATCAAGGATATTAAAGTGCATGTCTGTCTTTTCGCGTTTGATATCTTATGTCTGAACGATGATGCCGTGATCAACTTATCTTTGAAACAAAGACGAGAGTTATTGAAAAAGACGTTGAAGGAAATCCCAGGAAAGTTCCAATTCGCCACTGCAAAGAACACGACTGATGTTGAAGAATTGCAAGCATTTTTAGACGTTTCAATTAAGGATTCCTGTGAAGGGTTGATGGTCAAGACTTTGAACAATGATCCATACAGACCATCTCAAAGGTCCAACTCATGGTTGAAGCTGAAGAAGGATTATCTTGCCGGCGTTGGTGACTCCTTGGACTTGATCGTGATCGGTGCCTATTTCGGTAAGGGGAAAAGAACAGGGACTTACGGTGGGTTTTTGTTAGGGTGTTATAACCAAGAGACGGAAGAGATTGAATCTTGCTGTAAGATCGGAACAGGATTTAGTGATGATGTTTTGAAATCTCTATATGAGAAATTGAAACCTACTGAAATCACCGCGGCTAAATCTTATATCCTTTACGATTCGTCTGCCGAGCCGGATATTTGGTTCGAACCAAGTTTATTGTTCGAGGTTTTAACCGCTGATTTATCCCTGTCTCCGATTTATAAAGCTGGGATTGCTACACTTGGTAGAGGGGTCTCTTTAAGATTCCCAAGATTTATCAGATTGAGAGATGACAAAGGTGTCGAGGATGCTACGAGCAGTGATCAAGTCGTGGAGTTCTACGAAAGTCAGGCCCATCAACAGAATTGATTTACATATTAAATAGAATCGTTTAGTTGTGCGTTTTATATGCAAGACATCCCTGTCAGATCGCCTCTAGAGGCACGTGACCAGACGCGTGTAATTTAAAAAAAAAATAAAATCTTTTTTTTTTTTTTTTTTTTTTTTGAAAAAGGACAGCGCGTGCGCACGAGCAAGCCTGATCTAACGGGCACACGGCACACGGCATGCACACAAATCTGATCCAAATTCCTACGCGCAACACATACTGCGGTGGAAGGTCCCATAAAAAAACTAAAGAACAAGTTGAAGATCCTTTCCATTACGTTGGTAGATTTGAAGGTACTGAGTGATTACTAAAGAATATATCGTGTCCGACTTACTACATTTAAGACGCCTTACTCTCTGATATAAAAACCCTTCATTCTTTTGGCCTCCAGACACATTAGGATTCCTCAAGTCAAAGACGCAGATCAGTTTGCCGCCCAATCCATTTACATTTGCTATCATAATCCAAAAAAAAACCACACAGAAGCGCTAAAAGATATCCAATGGCATCAAGAGAGGAGAAATTTGACGAATTTATCGAATTCAACGACAAGTCTTTGAACAAGGATACTTCGACGATATCAACGATCATTCCATCTTCATCTCTGGACCATGCTCCTTCTCTACATTCCCATCAGAAATCAATCGAATCAGTCATAATGGAAGACGACGACGAGAAAGAATCTACTGCTGGCAAGGAAGGCATGGTCTCACCCATACTTTCCACGCCTACAAAGTCTAATAGAAACTCAGTCTCACTAGATAAACAACCGTTGAAGACCATCACTTCGGATAAACCAGTCTCTTTGATCCAACCAAGACCGTCCAGTTCTCAGATCTCTCCATCCTCTTTCGATGAAGCTGATTCGTCGACTTCTTCTGTTGCTTCAACCAGATCCAACCGTCGTCACCAGAGAACTGTATCGCTCAGTTTTGATAATAGAACTGCTTCTGGAAAGAAGAAAGGGTTCAATTTGAACTTAGCCTTGAATAATCACGAGATGAAGAAAGACCAGACGAATACCACAACCACATCTACAAGGCCACGAACCCCTTCGAATGGCTTCAGTCCATTGCAGAGGAAACTCAGTCTTGTCTCTAGACCTGAGCAGGCAGCGACATCCACTACCACCACTACTTCTAATTCTAATCCGATGGGAACCAGAGCCAGATCAAGTTCGTTGAAACTAGTTGAGGACAATGAAATATTCAATAACGCGTTGAGAGAATTGGCAGCTAAGGAGATGAGGATCTTTGAGATCAAAAGTGAGATCAAATTATTGACAGAGACCTTAGAAAGAGAACAAGATGATTTGGCAAGATTGAGGAATCAAATCAGTACAAACCTTCACAAAGATTTGAACTCTTTGAAGTCCCCACCTCCACCTCCACCTATTTCTAAGGATGTTCCAATGACAAGCACGCCACAGAAGAAGATTGTTTCAAACTTGGATACACATACTTCTCTTCCAAAAATCGACGATCAAATGGACGATCAAATCATTCCAACAAGTCCAGAACAGAATAACGCGCCACTGAAGTCAAAAGAGGCATCCAAAGAAGTCAAAGTCTCAAGAAGAATCAGTCAATATTTTACCAAACCAATAACCTTCATTAACCAATTCGACCAAATCTTACAAAATGAATTCGAGAAATTAAACACAAGTACCACTGAAGAAGGAGAAGAAGACGAAGAAAAAGAAGAAGAAGAAGAAGAAGAAGAACAACAACAGATCACAGAAACAGGCAAAGGCCAACAACAACAAGACCAATCATCAACCAATCCTGTCACATCCACATCCACCAGCAATGTCATAATAACTCCTTCATCTTCAAAACGTTCATCACCTATGAAAACCCCAAACACCGGGTCAAGAGAACGTTCCAAAACAGACGAAGTTTTAAAAACAGTCTCCAATTCAATCTGGAGTTTCATGAGTGACGTCAAGAGCGGGTTATTAGGTGAAGAAGAAAACGCCTTTCTGAATCAACAACAAAATACTACTACGTCTATGTCTAATGGCAATATTTTCAATAATCAGATCAATCACTCAGATGGTCAAATGATTGGTAGTGCCAATGGCAATGTCACTACTCCTGAGCAGGAGATGATTACTATCAGCAGAAGTTAACTCGAACATGAACAATTATACACTCTAATTAATCCAATTAATACAAAATGGTTAGAATTTTGATAATAGTGAAAAGGTATACAAATATTTAATGTAGTAGTAGAATACAGTAGAGTGGTGTTTGGATGTTCCCCGCGAAATGTATGTATCATTCTATTTTTTCCCTTCAACCCGCATTTTTACCGAGGTTTAAGTTGTAGACGATGTGATCCAAACCCGATTTTCTCCGAACCATCAGGTCGAGACTCGAAATAGATAAGCTCCGATTATCATATAAGTTATAAAAACAGTAAAATTTCAGATTCACGACTAGTGTACTTGGCTGTGTAAAACAAGATAATCATCTGAATAAATACGATTAAATTAGTAGAATCCTGGATTCAGATACACTACGACAAACTTCAAGTCTCAATCACTCATACTTATTTCTTATTCAATCCACAACGATGGCTGACTGTGGACCAATCAACGCCTTTCAACAAGTGGCAAAACACGCACAACAAGACCGTTCTCTTCAACAAGACAGAGTTTCAGCTGGAGTACAACAGCAACATCAGAGCCAACAATTACGATCATTACAGTATTCTCAGCAGCTTGAGAATGAGTTTGCCCAGCGTCAACAGGCCGGCCAGTTTCATACTGCAGGTGTTGGTCCAATGAACGGATTGAATTTCCAACCTCAGAGTTTACACCAACAACAACAAGGTCAACAACAACCAGGCCAAGGCGCCTGGGCCAATGATTTTGCTAAGTTATCACTAAATGTCAACACCAGACATGCTCAGCATCAAGGAGCAGCAACATGGAACGAACAATTCCTACAATCCCAATCTGCTCATTTAAATCAATCCCAATTTCAATCTTCCAATCTTCATCAATTACATACCAACCAACAAATGCCCATGATGATGCGGACTCCTCAATTGCAGCATAACCAGACAACCACAGCCTTCCATTCTCACAGACCGTTAGAACACGCCGAAGTTTATCATCCTGAAAAGATCAACAATCACATTGAAGAAGAGTTCCAACGTCTGGAAGCATCATTGACACAAGAGATTGAACCAGCGTCTGTCCAAAAAGAGCCAATCCAATCTATGAACAACACCAATCTTGAGTTCCAACAAACGGCGAAAGATATAACCAAAGCCATGTCGTCTTCAACCTCGGCCTCTAAATTCCAAAACTCCAAATTCCTAAACCTAATGAAAGATATCGGGTCAGGAGACATCACATTAAACAACGATGAATCCAAACTCATCAACAGCAAAGGCGAGGATATACACGAACTACAACAAACCCAACCAGACACATCATCCCATTTACCTGACCCTCTAGAAGGTTTATCCAAAGAAGACATCACATCTCCGTTCGAAACAGCAAAGAAAGTCGCTGAGAAAAACGGACATCGTGCTTACTCATGGGATGAACATTATGATGATTATCGGAATGGAGATACCGAGTTTTGAGAAGAATTGTTATTGTTCTAAACCACCTTTTGATATGCGTGCGGGTGTTTGTATGATGTTGGATTTTCATAGAGATAGAGAGTACAATTATTAGGTGTGTTAGTTATATATATCTTATAAACAAATCTCATAAATCCTTATATCTGGGGTCCCATCAGCATACCAAATCAAGCCGGAATCTGTATTGTTGTTCTGAGATGATCCTGCCTTCCTCTCACATTTAATCACCCACTTAAGTCCAATCTCATCCAATCCTTTTTCAAAAACATCAATAGTGGCTTCATTTCGAATCGTAGCAGCAATCAAACAGTATCTCACACCTTGTTTTAAAGCTTGTTCAATACATGTGATCAGGAAGGGGATCACTGAACTATCATATGTCACGTCGGCTGCATAGATCATGTCTATGTCTGAAGGAATTGGATCTTCTCCCCACCATAATCTTTGCATCTTGAATTGGATCGTTGAAGAAGAATCTGTGTTGATATCATTGAGATGGAGATTAGGCGAGAGTTTCTCAACTAATGAACTATCACCGTCTGTCAAATAAACCATTGATTTCTGATCCTTTTGACTCATCTGTTGTAGCTTCTGACACTTCTCTAACAATTTCAAAATAAACATAGAAACAATTCCAGTCCCACAACCCAATTCCAATCCTTTAAACCCCGTATATTGAAACGTTTTGGCGAAATACTCACATAGAAACAAACTAGCCTCCCAAGTCCTAAACCCTGTTGTTCCAGCACCTGATATGACTAAGGGAGTCTCCCATACCTTAACACTGATATCAGAAGTTATACTGTATTGAATCAAGTCTGGATCTGTTGGTAACAATGGTTTGCTGAATAATAAGGTTGATAATAAGTCATAATAGGAATCAGTAAGGTTTTCGGAAATTGTTGGTTGTTGGTCTTCAGGTTGATGATCAAGCAGACTTTCCAGGAGTAGTTTTACGTAGTGTTGATTTGTTTGGGAGATGATAGATAAGATGTTTAACAGTTCAATTTGATATGATTCTGGAGAGAATTGGATTTCTAAATACGGGATTTGAAGGAAACGATGTGGAACTCGTTGGAGGATGTGAGATGTGAATTGTTCCAACTGAGTATTGGCCATCTTCATCATCCTAGCTTGTAGAAAGGTTCAACAAATTGTCTTATCAGAATCATTCCCACTATTTGAATAAATAATATTATATATGTATTAGTATTTTTTTTTCTTCCCTGCTCTAGTGTGTCAACTTACAGTTTTGATCACGTGCAGTACTGATCCTATTGAAAGAAAACTCTAATTTATACATACACATTACTATCTAACTTGTGTACTACCACCTACATAATAAACTGCAAGTTCATATCGATAGGATGGGAAGCAGAAAGCTGTGGTTTCTGAGTGTACTTGCCCGCCAATCTATTTCTCATATTGTTCAACAAGGACAAATACGATTGGTTGGAATTCTCAGCAAGAACACCAATAAAGGCATAACTCATGGCACCTGTTTGCAAACCGTTAGAACTAGCATCAGCAGAAGTTTGATTGTCTTTGGAACCCGAGATCATAATCACATCTGCAGACGAGAAGTTCTTAGCAATACTCTGTTCTCTATTAGATGAACTGCCCCTGGAGATACGGGTGACAGTGTTACTTAACGAAGAAAACATACCGGTATAATCACCCTGAGCATAACTCATAAAGGCTGTCAAACCATCCTTACCGACATCCTTCATCATGTTCGGCTCCTTGATAACACCCTTAGTGGAATAGACATATGGCAAATCCAAAGCGGTCCCAGAATGACAGGAATCAAACAAAGCAGTCAATCTAGCACCTTGAGGCAAAGGTCTAACCAAAATATCATGCAAGACATCATCGATAATCGATCCAGCAGCCTGGAAATCAAGCGGATAAATACACGAATTGAATCCGGACTCTTCTTCCCCCGTAGGATCTTTCTCCAACCCACCATGGCCAGAATAATGGAAAACCAACGAATCATTAGGACTGGCACCATCAACCAACCATTGACAGGCCCTCATGATATTAGCCTTGGTTGGAACTTTGACCATCTGATGCTGATCATCCGTTAAAACCACCATATCTTCTTCACGGTAGCCGTACTTATCAATAAGGAATGCCTTCATAGCCAACGCATCATTAATACAGCCTCGTAAGGCATTAGACGTACCAATGTAATTGATACCGATTAATAAGGCCTTCTTCTTACCTGAACATTGCGAGTATTGGAAGTTCATCGAGTTGTTAGGGCCATATGTTTGGACATTGGTTGGTGGAGGTGGACCACTTGGACGATTGTAGCCGCCATTATTGTTATTGTTATTATTATTATAATTACCGGATTCGTAAGGATCTCTGGAGTTTGGTGGAGGAGCTGAAGGTCTGGAGTATTGCTGTTCTTGGTAGTTGTTATACTGTGGTTGACCATATTGTTGCTGGCCATAGTGTTGCTGTGGTGGAGGACCAGATGGACGACCATATTGTGGTTGACCATATTGTTGTTGTTGTTGTTGCTGCGGTGGCGGAATGTTTGGACGTGAATACGTCTGCTGGTTGTTATGGTAGTTTTGTCCTGGGAATGACATCTTAAAGTTTGTGACCAATCAAAAACAGATAACTAAATCCTCTAATGAAGAAGTTGGTAGGCCTGTTACTGATCATTTATTTGATATCGGTGCCACCAAGTTCCAACCTTCCATACCTCTTAATGTGGCGGGCCCCATAATAATTCATCTGAAAATCGCATTACGTAATGTTACGTAGGAGCTTATGTAAATCCGCAAAATCTTGGGGTCTAGAAAAAGAACCGAGCGGAGAACTAGTGGGCGGCTAAGGAAGCAAAAAAAAAGGATTAAATCTTGCAGGCGTTGGATTGATAAGCTAAACAATGGCCTGTGTCTCCTTAAAAAGGACCTTTTCTGTGCATCGTTCACCACAAGCACTCAAACAACCCCCTCACAGAAAACACCCAGGAGTCTTCACAGTGCCCAGTGTCCACTAGAGATGGCCAACAAACGAAGACCAAAGAAGACCAAGGCACCATATCGTCATTACAGTGCAGATACACATGCTTTGAATTCTATGAGGAAAGAAGGAGAGGGGGATTATGCCAATTCTGATGATGAAGAAGAGGCAGAAAAAGAAGTGACGCTAGATTCTTTAATTAAGAAAGCAGTACCCATAGAGTCAGATCGTGAACGGAATACATTCTGGCCCATGTCCCAATTTGAGAAGATCAATGTTTTGAAATATGCCATTGTTAGTGAAGCTATACGAAGAGGAGACACTGCTAATATCCCGCAAGATCTAAGATTGCAGTTCAAAGACCAGCAACGGCAACATCAATTACAACTTAGGGAGAAGTTCCCAGAGATGATCTTTCCTTTGGAATTATGGGCTCTTATATTGAAATATTTATCCAGTTGTGATCCGGAGTTGTTGACTGTTTGTAAGGCCTTTTTCCATCTCTATGCTCCTTTGGTTTACGCTGATCCGAATCTTAACGCCTACAACTTTTTCCCCTTTGTTGAGACCTTGACAGGCTCCAGAAAGAGACATTACGGCACGTTGGTGCATAGGTTAGACCTATCCCCCATTATCCAATCTGGGAAGAACTCATACGTTTCTAAAGTCCTTAGACGTTGTTCTGCCAATCTGCACACATTTGTTGCGCCACAGACTTCATTTGGATATGCTCCGTTAGTGTCCTTACACGGCTGTGTGAATATAAGAATCCTGGATCTATCATTGGTTAGTGAGACAGTCAAATTGAAGGAATTGTTCCATGCAATTGAAAACGCTCATAATTTGACTCACCTATCCTTTCCGAGATCCTCTATCCAATGCGAGGGGTATGAACATGCGAAATGGCCTCCTAGTTTACGGTATCTCCGACTATCAGGTGGTATCACGGACGATTTCCTCATTAATTCCCAATTACCGTCAAGTATCACAAAGTTGGAATTTGCTCATTGTCCAATTGTCTCAGAATTCGCCATCTATAATTTTCTTTCCAAATGTGGCGATTCTCTCCAGACTTTATCCATCCAATATCCCATGCCCAATCTGAAACAGAACGGGATGGATTTCCTCTTCACATATTGTCCCAACTTATTATCACTACAAATCCCCGTGGATTACGTCACGAGATTTCTCTTTGCTGATTCGTTATTACCACAATTACCTAACATCAACCGACCAATCCATACGATATACATCGAATCCTCAGGCGCGTTGGGTCAATCCTCCAAATTGCATCCAGACGATCTGATAGTGGCCATTTATGAAGACCGATTACCTTGTTTGAAATGGGTTAGTGTCACTAGTAAATTGGGGTGGACTAACTTGGCAAGCGATGATACAGAGGTTTTGGCTACTGAATTAGAGGAAAGAGGCGGTGGACTGTTCTTGAATCATCATTGAGTGACGGGTCTAAGGGGTCTGTGTGTATATAGAACTCATTTAAGGGACTGTAATATATATTAATTATTCTTGTAAAAAATTGTATAAATATCAGCCCCGCAATTTAAAAATGGCAGCTTATGATCCGTGCCCGTGGTTTTATGACAGAGTTCAAGTTCTGTGGTATATAAATTTCCATGAAATAAAATTAGCCGCTGCTGCAATCATTCACATGTTCTACCAAAGCTCTCATAGATCAGAGCCCCTTCTATTTGCGTGCTTTACTCAGTGGCTTTTAATTTGGAAATGTCCCTTCTAACCAGGTCTCTAAGGACTCTCAGACCAGTCCTGGCATCATCTGTCCCAAATCTTAGAAGTTCATACTCAACATCCAAGAAGAATCCTATCCAAGATACCAATTCCGCTTTGCCATTTGATCAGGACCACTTGAAAGGCGATGAAGCATACAATGAGTTCAATACTTTCTATTCAGATATGTTTGCCGTTGAAGAACCGGTTATCAATAAGCCGATCCAGCCCAGTTCTATGAACGAAGTTGAGGAACTTAATAGAGAGATGGCTGAATTGTATGGTGTTGATTCTATGGAAGAACAACCTATCAAGCAGCAGCAGCAGCAGCAAGAAAACCAACAAAGAGAAATGATAACCGATTCTCCCTTTTCTCCCCCACAAGAGTTACAAGATCTATACAATCAATCACCATCCCAACAATCCCGTACCACCTCATCAACCCTTCTGACTCGTCTACAAACACCCAACCCTAAAATCATCCTAACACCAACATCCACACCCCACTTAAACCTCTGCATAGAAGAGTACATCTTTGCCAACACCCCGCTCTCAAAGCCTTTCAACAACTTTACTTTATTGTTCTACACAAACTCTCCCTGTGTTGTGATAGGTAAGAATCAAAACCCATGGAAAGAAGTCAATGTTCCCCTCGTTAAAGACCTAGGGATCCCACTCCTTAGAAGATTCTCAGGCGGTGGCACTGTTGTTCATGATTTGGGAAACGTCAATTATTCATATCTTTCCACACGTCAATTATTCGATAGAAATTATTTTGGAAGTGTCATTACTAGATGCATTGAAGGTGTGAAGCAGAACGAGAGAGGAGATTTGTTGACTGTCAGTGATGGATTGAAAGTTAGTGGGAGTGCATTCAAAATCGCCAAGGGAAAGAGTTTACATCATGGGACAATGCTTCTCAACTCCAATTTGAAGGTCCTGCGGAGATTATTAAGTCGTGATGGATTGAAAGATATTGTGGATATCAACTGTCAATATAGTGTTGATTCTGTGCGTGTTAGTGTAGACAATCTGGGGCTACAGAATGAACAGTTTGTTGATGAAGTTAGTGCTGGGTTTGCTGACATGTATCCTGATGTTGAAATCCTTGAGATCTCAGAGGATGACATCACACAATTGAGACAATTGTCACAGTTCAAAGAGATTGAGGAAAGACTAACCAGCTGGGAATGGGTCTATGGTTCTACCCCTAAATTCACTTTCAAAGTCTCCAAAGATGACTTTACGGTGTCTTTTAATATCGAGAAGGGTATTTTGAAATCCTTTGAGTTGAATAACGAGAAATATTCAACTGATTTCATGTACTTACAGCAGGTCCTGGATGATGGTGAAGTGGTCAGATTTAAAGGTGATGAGATTGCTGGGTTCATACTTAATGAAGAATTGAGTGATTTCATAGGTCTGAAAATCGATGGATCTAGCTGAGAAAATTTAAGATGCCGAGTTTTTCAACATAGTAGTTGAACCAAATATTCTAAAGATCAGAAAATATCAATATATATATAGATTAAATGTATAGATAATTAAAAAAAAAAACCACCCAATGGGTACATCATATCAAATCCGTAGTAAACTCATCAATCAGCATATTGACAAACGTCAACAATTGCTCCTTCTTCCTCACAGCATCGACCTTCTGATCCTCCAAATCATTCAAAGATCTCTGCAATCCTTCAATCTTCACCACTTGTTCCTCCTTACTGACACCAGCACCAGGCAAAGATTCAATCAAAGTGAGCACTTGCCTCGTCTTAAGGATCAGATCTGTGGACAGCTCGTAGATGGAAGCTTGGAACTCTGTTGCGTTGGGGATGTTTGGACGCATTGGATCAGTGAGCTTGTCTTCTGTTGGGTTCGTTGTTGAAAGATCATGTGAGGAATCAACGTAGTTTAACATGGACACGAATTGGTTCAGAAGTTGATCAAGACAGATTTGAAGTTGTGTTAGACGGTCAGACATTGTGTTTTTGTAGAGATAGGGAAAGAGGGTATATTTTGGAATTATATGTGTGCTTTTTTGCTTTCTCCTTGTGATAATTATATTCTTCTTGAAATTGATGCTGCTTTTGTATAAGCTGTACGTAAATTATTTGTTGATAACCAGCTATGAAATGTCGCGCACTAAATTAATCTTGGACAAATTTTGAATCTTCAAAAGACATGCAGGTTAATGCAGACTAGATCTGGGACAAATCCAAAATGATCGAGTTAGAAAAGAATTAACTGCTACACAATATTATATTTAATTTTTTTTTTTAATTTTAATTTTTAATTTATTGAACTGTAACCATTCATGATATCAAACTTACATATATATCAAATCCACATTAGCAATACCCAAAGGTCTCAAAACATAAGCATAACTCTGATTCAATTTCTTCTGAACATACTCGTCAGATTCTTTCTCTGTATCAAAGACAGGACAACTTCCCAGGATTTTAAACTTACAAATCCTTGGAATGCTTTGAAGTTTTTCCTTCTCAATGACTGAAAATTTCACTGTGTCTATTACCGACTGGAGATATTTATGTGGTAAGAATTTGGGTCTTTGGAAACTAGTTTTGTGCACTTTTTGTGAACGGACAATTCCTAAGATAAGTTCTTGGTCCACAAATTCGTTCCCACGTGTGACGATCTTCAAAGCACCTTTGAATAGCTCATTAAAGTAAACACCGTACTCCTTTCTAAGCTCGTCACGAGTGCTTAAATGTCTGATGATTTTCTTAGGGATCAGAATACTCTGATGACCAAGCGTTTCACACATCCCTCTTGGATAATTGGTTGATATTTCCGAACCACTGGAACCCATAAGGATTTTAAAGTCTTGGTCAATCCGTCTGTTACACTGTGCCAAGGATTCCAAATATGGGAGGTGCAAGTTATAGTCAAGGTAATTAAGCTTGTCACATGCCATCTCTTCCAACTCGGTAAGATATTTGTCTCTGTTCACCTTTCTCAAGTGATACAGTTGGGAATATGTACAGTTTCTTTCCAGATATTCCTTGTGGAAGAACAGGTAGTCAAACTTGGTCAAATTAGGTCTCTTGATTTCTTGTAAGATATCTTTTGTTGCTCCTTTGAACATCTTCCCACGACCGGCATTTATTCCATTTCCAATCCGAACATTGGCACCTGATTTACCAACAGCAGTGAACCCAGCAGGTGGTAACAAAGTGACAGAGATACTAAGTAAGTCACGGTTCTTCACACTAAGTATTTCATTTCTAACTGAATCTGGTGATTCCAAGAACAACATAGAGTTTCGAACTGCATCGCCGTTTTCCATATTTCTGAAAAATGGTTCTTCAATATCATAATGAAGGATCCCAGGACCTTCCTCATACCGGAAATTATGACTTAAACCGTACTCAAATACCCCAACTTGTCCACATCTGCTCTTTGTCAATTCCGTTTCTTTAACGCCTCGTTTGAAAACTTCAACATGGTGTGGGATGCCCTTAAATTCTTCATAGATCAAAGGATATAAATTCATCTGGTTATAAATACCGGTCGAATCCATATCGAAAGCGAATTCCAAATTCAAAGAAGCACTGTGAGGATATTTCAGAATTCCCTTAACAATCTTCCGAATCTGTATTCGAACAAACTCCACATCCAAAGTACGTGGATTTCCAACATCATAATCATCGTTCAAAAGAACATAGTTAACACTCGTACTCATCTTCTTGAAATCAGCAAAATATGGAATCTTTGTTTCTTTATGACGGAAAACTATGTACCTTTCGAACCTTAATCTTTTGAACTCTCGGACTTTGTAAGTAACATCGTAATAATCCTTAGGCGAAAGTTGGTTTAGGATTTCAATGATTAGTTCCGTTGGAAAGGCTTCTCGAGTATATTTTTGTTTGAAGTCCTTTTTATTTTCGTTATGATTTGGTTCTGGTTGAGTCATGATCTGTGTTATTTAATATGATTTTGTCTCTAGTTCTTAAACAGTGCACATTTGTTTAACTTTAAAGTAAAGGTAAAGGAGAAGGTTTTGAAAATTTTTAATTTAAACTTGTCAAAATCCATACTCACATAATTCTTGGAGATCTTTTTTTCTTTTGAATTCTCCTTGCAAAAACCTTTGTCGATCAGTGATCAGCATTCAAAGCTCTTCTACCTTCATAATTCTAGATATATATATTTTATCCTGTCGTGAGTGCTTGATCTTAAGATGCAACGTGGATCCCACCTATCTTACCCAAATATAATTTATAGCTACAGTGACACAAATAGAAGATTGTACAACCAAAATAATTGATCAGCGGAGAATCCAGCTAATGCGCATATCCTTATACACAAAAACACAAATCTTTAACAATTAACATATGTACACAATTGGTTGGATTATATCCGTGTGTGTCTGTTTTTGTGGCACCAAATTCACAAAACCAGGCCTTTAAATTAATTATTAGCTATATATGGTACATTGTCCAGCCGAAAACCACGTTTTAAGGAATATCAAAATTACAACACCGTATATGTGAAAAATCAAACTGTTCTCCTTGAAAAATGTGTTACGAATTACGATAAACCAAGCTATTTATATATTTAGAATTAACTTAACACATGAATATGTAGATATATAAAAAAAAGGAAAAGCATGGATTACAAAGTTATTCAACTTCCATTATTCTTCTTAACAAGATCATCCCATAAAGCTATAACCTGATTCTTTTCTTCAGTCTCCTTATCCAACATCTGTCTTAATCCCTCGATTTCTCTCCTTAACTTCTCATTTTCAGTCTCTGCCCTGGATACTTTGGATTGCCATTTGTTTTCAAACCCTTGTTTTAATACTGCAACTTTCTGTTCGTGTTTCTTGGAGTATTGTATATAGAGATCTTCAGCGAGTTGTTGTAAGCTACTTTCGGAGTTTTCTTCTAAACGAGTATTCTCTTGGCGAAGTTCGGATATAATGTTGTTCAATTGATCAACTTGAATTTTCACATCTGTTGAATCTGAGTTGGTTTTGGAAATTGACAACTTCAATTCTTCTGATTCTTTCTGAGCTTCGTTTAGTTTGTATTTCAAAAGATCGATTTCTCCCTTCTGTGTTATATTGGCTTCGGTTAACTGGTTAATTTCTTTGGACTTTTCAGAAGTTATTGTTTGAAGTGATGTTAACTCTTTGTGAAGTTCCTCCAATTCCAAAATATGATCATTTTCAGCCCTGGCTAGATCATCTTCGAGTTGCACGATTATGGACTCCTGGTCACTGACTACACCGCCTTTCTGCTCCACTTCACTTCTCAATTCACTGATAGTTGATTGTTTTTCATTGATGGTGTCTCTAGTGTGTTTCAACTCATCTTTGGCAGATTTCATTTCTAGATTCAATTCATCGACTTCCGCTTTCCTGATAACTAGGAGTTCATTGGCTTCTTCAAGCTCTGATTTGAGTCTTGTTGTTGATTGCTTTTGTGAAGATAGTTGTTGTTGTAACGACAGGACATGTGACTTCAAACTGTCAACACCGTTTGTCAATCCAGCAATGATATCTTTACCTAACTTAATCTTCACTTCAGTAGCCTTCAAAGATTTCTCCAACTCTTTATTTCTAAAATCCATGTCATGATCTCGTTGTCCAAGCTTCGATTTAATCTCCTGAAGCTCATCGGAAATCGCCTTATTCATGTCGATAAGGTTAGTTTTATCTTCCCTGAAAGTTGTCACCTGTTGGAGTAATTCGGATTTCTCTTGCTGCAAACCTGCAACCAAGGATTTGTGTTCCTCCAATTTCTTGCTGATCGATTCTGATCCCTGGACCTGTTTATTGTGTGTCTGTTGAAGATCTTCGTGCTTAGTCTGTAATGCTTCAAATTCTAACTGGATGTCAGCATATTGATTCATGGACTCTGACAGGGCAGTTTTCTCTTTCTCAATCGCGGTAAAACTTTCCTCCAACGTCTTAACCAAAGTCCGTTGATGATTAACATCTCTTTCAAGCTCTTCGATTCGTGCTTCCTTGTTCACTTTTGTTGATTTTAAGGCAGCTACACAAGATTTGAAAGTGTTGATTTCTTCAGTGTGTTGCGATATCAATTTATTGATTTCCGTCTTTGATTTATTGATGTCAGTTAGATAAGCAGTCTGCTCATGTTTCAAAAGTTCATTGGAAGTGATCAATTGTTTTCTTTGTGAAATCAAAGAATCAATCTGTTCTTTCAAAGAGGTGATCGTATTGTCATGTGTGGTATTTTCTATCGTCAAAGCAGCTATGTAGTTTGTTTTCTCTTTCAATTTCTTCTCCAACGCAGTGAGATCTGATTCAAATTCCCTCTGAATTTCATTGAACTGTTCAATTGAGAAATGTGGGACTTCAGACGGTTTCAAATAAGAGGGTTGTTCCGGTGGATCTTGGTTCATCTCCAAAGAATCCAAAGCAACCAAATGTGCTCGATCCGCATGAGATGCCAAAGGACTTTCCATGACAAAGCTATCATCGACATAAGGAGACTTGGTGGTATCCAATAACAGTTTGGAATCGTCGGCCACTCGACTATGTTGGTCAGTACCAGGGCTTAATGCAACAGGTTCCGTTGTACGTGATGGGGTATCCAAAGAGCTCATTTTACCAGTAGGCGAGCAATTCTCTTTGTCTTCTAAACCAATGAAATCCGTATCAGATGCAATCATACCAGCAAGAACGTTTTCAACATCATTAGAATCAGCTTTAAGGTCAACTTGAGGACCACAGAGATCGATCCTGGAAAGTTCAAGTTCATCTTCATTGTCTGACATCCCAATATCTTCTTCTTCTTCTTCTTCAGCGTTATCCTTATCGTTTAAGAATGGATTATCAGTAACCTTCTTTGATAATAGTGTATGATCTAATTTAGGGAGTTTATAACCAGATTCATTCATTGGCGAACCTTGGCGTTTCTTTGCATTCTGTTCACTTGATTGGGGCTCCAGTTTACCGCCACTAATGGCCTCTATCATAGAACCAGCCGATCTGTCATAAGATTCAAACAGGAAACGTTTGGTCTTGTCAAAACTCAATGGTTGAGAGTTGAAGATATTTGGTCTAGGAGCAGTCAACGGAGCCCTTTTAGCAGAAAACCCAACAATAGAGTGTGAGCCTGCATATTCAAATGATTTACGACGTTTTCTCTTTGTGCTGAGACCATGTGGAATCTTAGTGACAGAGCTGTTTGCGTTTTCATTGTCAACCACATTGAGGTCTGAGTTATGTTTCAAAGGCGTCAAAGTCTCAGCAGTGTTGAGATCTGAGGATATTGGGTCTTGAACAGTCTCAAGATCATTGGTCTGCAATGGTGTATTCTCGTCGTTCATATCGAATATATGTTGATTTAACCAAGAGCTTTTTGTTCGTTAAGGCTAGTCTTAAACTTCAACTGTGTTCATGTTGTTGCTGTTTAAACTTCTTGTTTTTTGGATTCAAATTGAAAACGCGCTTGTTTTCCATGCCTTGTTTCCATGGTAACTGATCTATTGTTTACGTTTCCTCCTGTTTGTTTACCTTTCAGCCCATATGTAGAATTTAGTCACGTGCTCTATATATGTGGTCCATACCGGTTTATTTGTCGAAAAGTATAAAAACAAGAATGGAAAAATACTAGTTTATATAGTGGCGATAATTAAGTGTTTTAAATTAATTCAATTCGACATAAAGATCATATAGGAACCCCATTAATTAGACCCTTTGAATATCTTATTTGTTCCCAAAATATACACAGACCCCTTTATTTTATTCACTGGCTCCTTTTTGTTGATTTTTTTTTTCTTTTTTTCTTTGATCATTATTATTACCAACAACTCAGTTTTGATTCATACAGCATTTACAATCAAAAACAACATCACATAAAATCCATCAACATAATGTCTAATTCGGATGCTGCCAAATTATACAATGATATAATAGACGATGTGATTACTGAGTCTACACAAGACTTTGAAAACAATGGTATCGACGAACAAACACTACAAGATTTGAAAAGAATATGGAGAGAGAACTTGGCCCAGACCAAAGTTGCCAAGTTTCCATGGATTGACCATGGTGAAGAACCTGAAGAAAACCAAGAATCAAACTCAGATGCCAAAGAGCAAAGCGAAAAGACACAGCCAAACTTTGAGCTTGAACTTGAAACCTCACATTCTAAGATAAAGAAGGAAGACAAAAGGGAACGTACAATGGCGGCTTTGGACTCTGATGATATAAATTCAGATCTAGACGACTCAGATGAAGACGATCATGGCTCAGATGAAGATGGTGATGAAGCTGAAGGTATGATCATCATGTGTCTTTACGAAAAGGTGTTAAGGGTCAAGAACAAGTGGAAATGTAACTTGAAGGATGGGATTGCAAACATCAACGGCAAGGACTACGTCTTTGCTAAGGCCACGGGTGAGTCTGAATGGTGACCACATCTGGGATGTGTGTACAATAATATAAATAAATAAATAAATAAATAAATAAAAAAAATATAGTTATACTTTTGATGGAATGGCCTGCTAGCAATATATATATTTAAAAAAATATCATTTTTAATTGTCAATAAATATAGATAAAGAAACGAAGAAAGAAAGAAAAACAAGAACGAAGTGGGCCATAGGCCTATAAATTTTGTAATAATATGAATTGAAAAATTGCAATATCATGCAGTAACACGTTGGTGAGCTTAATTGCATATAAGTAAGTCGATTTACTTACAGTACAATGTTGAGCTTGTACTCTTTACCATTGGCATTCTTGAACTTAGATTTATTATCATTGAACAATTTCTTCAACCCGTCAACATAAAGATCATGGTACTTATCAACCTCAGCCTTTGAAGGAGAAGGCAGGAAGGGAACGATAATTGGTTCCCCAATGACAATGTGGACTTCGCGTCTATAAGGCAAGAGACCAAAATCATAGTTGAAGACACCTCTAGCATGGAAGAAAGGGATAGTGAAACCAAAGGCCCTTTTCAACCATAGCTGGAAACTTTGACCAAAGGAATTCTCACCAGGTTCAAGGATATTGTAAAGGTCGTTTTCACCAAAGCAGAAACATGGAACCAATCCAACATTCCCTGTCTCTAAAGCCAACTTGACAAACCCCTTTCTCTTGTTCAAGACGATGTCATTTGAATCTGGTTTGGCTAACAAAGACTCTTGAGCACCACCAATAACAATAGCTATGGAGTACCCCTGTCTGAGAATCTTTAAAGAGTTGACTCTTCCTGAAGAAGTAATCCCCAAGGCCAAAAGATAATCACGGTAGAAAGGAATACGGAACTGGTTCAGCAATGTCATAAGACAGACTGGAATACCTGGGAAAATTGAGGACCAACCAGCACCATTTGTTCCAATAGCACCAAACCCACTCAATGAAATAACACCGTGTGGGTGAATCCCAAAGATGTAAGTTGGACCAGTCTTCTTAGGTCCATTCGAAGGACCAAAGAACCAATTGAGTGGATTTAGTTTGGAGTATTGAGTATCTTTAGATTCCTCTGGCGTGGTGAAAGTAGGAACAAGGTCAACGGTTTTGTGTAAAGTGATAGGGAAATATTCACAGTAATACTTCCAAACTTTTAGATTTCTAAAGAAGTGTGAATATCTTCTAGTGACCATACCATTGCTTGCTGTCTTGTCAAATAGATTGTAGGCAATGTAGATGGCAAGTATTGGCCATAACAGTGGGAACCCAAGACTAAACATAACAAAGGATGCAAATAGCGGGATACAGACCGTATGCCACAAAACAGCAGCTGTCTGAAGTCTTCTTCCGAATGGAATGCTCAACGGAGCATAACCAGACTTTGTCCCGATCTTGTTTGAACTGGTACCCTTGAGTGTGTGTAGAGTTGCTGGTGTTTGTCCATTCATAACAGGGTTACTTAATCTTCTCTTGACCTGTTTTAATGTTTTATTCAAGTCAATAGACGTTGATTTGGAATCATCTTCAGGGGTAAATGACTCTGGAGAAGAGACTTCTTCTGCTTTTTGAGCAATAGATGGCATTTCTCAGTGGAATATGTGAATTTTTTTTTTTAATTGAAGTTGGCAAATAGTGGCTTGCGTTTAGGGGAGTAGTTGTATTCCGGAGGGAAGTTTTAGAGAAACCTCTTATATTCTGGGATATATGTCAGATGTATGATCAATGTTAAAGTATCTAGCAGTGATAGTGGCTTTGGTTAGTTCTTTCAGGTTTCTCTTTGAACATTGCTAGTACTAAATTCAAATGTACTTGGCTTTGGCTTCAGGGGTAAACGACATGAGGGGTTGCCGTCAGTTTGTGCAGCCATCAAACAATTCAAAGCATGAGCTTTGCTCCACGTGACCGTTTCCAAATGTTCAGAACATGACCTTTTGTAAATAGGTTGAAAAGGCCTAATTAGAATCCTTAATTTAGGTAGAATTCATTGTATATATATATATAATTTATTGTTTATTATTTACATGTGATATATATATATTTACATGTGACTGTGCACTATTTCTCAATGACGAAACTAATGGCATTCTTCTTCATGATCACCTTTCTAACCTTTTTACCACTGAGCCATTTCTCAACACCACCAGTGGAACTGTTAAGAATAACACCGCACACAGTAGCTTGGTCTTGTTTGTACAGTTCAACGTCACCTTCGAAAGTGAATCTCATCTTGCCATTAACGAAGATGTTGTACTTGGTTGAATGGGATTTGATTATAGGTTCAACGGCTGGCCATTGTTGGGCGAAGATGGTCTCCCATTGGTCGGTCTTCTTGGTGTTTGATTGAATGATTTCCCAAGATTCTTCAGCTGTGACTGGTGTGATTGGAGACATGGCGACTAGCATCTTGACAAACTTGGAATCTACCACTTTTTTGGAGATGGAAATAGATGACGCGGAGCTGATAAGATTGAACAGTTTCATGTAATCAGAGATAACCGTGTTCAAAGACAATGTAGTTTCAAAAGATTGGGTGATGTTTTGTAAGATCAACTCCGTTTCGTTATGGAATTTGATCTCTTCTTCGTTGTATTCTTCGATTGGTTTCAAACTAGTCTTATCAGTGACCGTAATTGAGCTGGAAAATTGTAAGACACGACGTAACCATCTTTCAACACCGACAATCTTGGACTCGTCCCAATCAAGAACATCATTAATAGGAGCCTGGAACAGAATATGAGCCCTAGTGGCATCGGAGCCATGAGTCGTGATACATTCTGTTGGATCAGCCCCATTGTATTTGGACTTGGACATCTTTTCGTACGTGATGACAGGAGAGGCACCAGTGGCCTTAACAGTTGGTTCGAGTCCATTAGACCATTCTAGCTCTTCTGGTTTGAGGAATCTGCCGTTATTTGGATCGGAATACGTCTTGCCATGGACCATACCTTGAGTGACCAACTTCTTGAAAGGCTCGCCATTGGTCTTGGTGCCATCCCATAGCCCCTTCTTGGCTAAGAATTTGGCAAGGAAACGAGAGTATAACAAATGCAAGATGGCATGCTCAACACCACCGACGTAGATATCAACTGGCATGGCTTCGGTGGCGTTCTTGAAATCAAATGGTTTAGTGAGATTCTTAGGATCAGTGTAACGGAAGAAATACCACGAGGAATCCATGAAAGTATCCATAGTATCGGTGTCTCTCTTCGCTTCGCCACCACAGGATGGGCATTCCACTTGGTTGAAAGAAGCCAAGTTTTCTAATGGATTGCCCTTTTTCCCTGTGAACTCAACGTTTTCCGGGAGAAGAACAGGTAAATCGGATTCTGGAACTGGAACTTCTCCACATGAAGAACAATGAATGATAGGAATTGGAGCGCCCCAATAACGTTGTCTACTGATTAACCAATCTCTAATTCTGAACTGGGTTGACTTCTTACCTAAGCCAAGAGTAGTTAGTTGGTTGGTGATCTGTTCTTTGGCTTCAATTGTGGACAGGCCTTTGAATTGTTTAGCGGAATCATTCAAAACGCCATGTTCTGTGAAAGGACCTTCAATGGTCTCAGAATCTTTGTTTGAAGGAGGTTCCACCGATTTCAAAACTGGTTCGTTTGGTTTGTTTTGTAACCAGAATTCATAGTCCCGTTCATCATGCCCTGGACAACCCATAACTGCACCTGAGCCATAGGACCCCAGAACATAAGGAGCTACAAAGATCGGAACTTCTTGCATGTTGACAGGGTTGATGGCTTTAACTCCAGGGAGTTCGAACCCATCCTTAGACCCTTCTGGTGAATTCTCTGCTGTTCTGATGAAGTCTTGTAAGTCCTTGTTAACGGCAGCCAACTTCAAGACGTACTCGTTGTCAATAGCTAAGGCGATGTATTGGACAGAGAAAAGAGTATCAACTCTGGTGGTGTAAACAGTGAAGCTTCTTTCCTTCTCACTGGAGCTGAAAGTCACTTCGGTGCCTTGCGATTCACCAATCCAATGTTTCTGCATCAATTTCACCTTATTAGGCCATTCATCCAAAGTTTTCAAATCTCTATTCAATTCTTTAGCGAATTGGGTAATACCCAAGAACCATTGTCTCAACAATCTCTTCTCCACAAGAGCACCAGATCTCCAAGATCTTCCCTCGGAGTCAACTTGTTCATTGGCCAAAACTGTCAAATCAACAGGATCCCAATTGATCTCAGCTTCTTTCCTATATGCCAGACCTTCTTCATAAAGCAGAAGGAAGATCTTCTGCGTCCATTTATAATAATCCGCATCACAGGTCGTGACTTCCCTGTCCCAATCGAAATCAACCATCATTAATTTCATCTGTTCTTTCATCCTTTGGATATTTTCATGGGTCCAAATCGATGGATCAATGCCTCGTTCTATGGCTGCGTTCTCTGCTGGTAGACCAAACGCATCCCAGCCCATAGGGTGAATCACCGCATGTCCCTGGGCACGATGGAACCGTGAGAGAACATCGCTGATTGTGTATACTCGTAAATGACCCATATGGAGGATCCCTGAAGGATAGGGGAATTGAGACATGATGTACTTGGACTCTGGGGATTTGGTGGTCGATCCAGTCTTTGGTAGTGGATAGAAAGAGTCCGCGCCATTTGGAGAGATTGATTTCCATTTAGAGGACCATTTGGCATCTAATTTAGTGAGATTTATTGGTTCATCGTTGCTAACAGTTGGATTGTTATGAAGAGACCTGATGATTGTTGTCTTGATAGTGCTGGATGGCTTCAGCAATGAAGAAGTCCTAGATGAGGCCAGCATGGTTTATCGTGGCAATGAATCTGAGGTCAATATATAATTGCTGAAGAAGGAAAAACCACAAAAAAAAACTAAATAGATCCAGAAGCTAATTTCAGTTAAGAGGCCATATGTTTGGATCGACATTTCTTCATTGGATGTTTATTTATTTTTAAACGATCCATAAGCTACTACTAGTACTACTACTACATCCGAACATCTCGAGATATAAGCTGTAAATAATAATAATAATACACTTTCTCTCGGGCCAATAATTTATAAACAATATTCTATAATATAGATCAAAAAAAAAAACAAAAACTCTATATACTCTATAATTATCACAATCTTCCCTCAGCTTCCAGCAGATCTCTAATCAGAACCAAAACATCGTCATTCTTACCTTGATCTTCCCCATTCTCCAACTTATCTCTAACAGTGTCATCCAACAAACTTCTCAATTCCTTGATCAGCACGGCGTTCTTGGCCCAAGTTTTAATAGGCAGCCAATCATCCAAGACAATCCCCGGGGATGTACGATTGTTGTGGTTCAATTCATAGGTGATTGGCCCACCGAACAACAACGTTGAGAGCATTGAAGTTGGTGTCAAATCACGGATGTACAACTTGGAAGTCATTGATGAAGAGTTGTAGACAAGGAATTGCTGGTTTTTCAAGAATGAAGAGGAAGATGAAGATTTCTGAACTTCTGGTTTCCAATTCGTCAGATTAGCATCCTTCAGTTTCAAAACATCGGCAAAATCTAGGATTCCATCTTCTCGTAACATGTTTTGTTCCTTCATTTTTTCAAAGTCTTGCATTTCTTGAAGCTGTGATTGGTTGATCTCTTTGTTGCTCGTATCGAAAAGAACCGAAGAAGGATGCACAAAGACTCTGGTGGCTGGTAATGAATCGTTGGTGATTTCAGTATCGATGTGCCTGGTCTCGTTGAGCTTGGTGATGTATTCTTCGTTTCTGATCCAATACTTGATGAGTTTGGAATCTTGGTCTTTCTCAATCGCACCTGAGGCTGTGTTTAGGAACTTTGGATCTGGAAGTTGTGCTCTGGCAACTTGTGGGTAGAAGGACCCGGTGATTAATGCCTTAACAAGAGTCAGATTCCCATCGTTGGAGTTTAATATTGATGATTTCTCCTTGTATCCCATTGGAATGAACCCGATATCCTTCAAGATCGAAAGAAACTGGACCCGACAAGTCTTGATTTCCTGGATTTTTAGATATGAAATTCCATGTTTGTTCAAGAATTGCCTTTGGGTCTTGTTGTCACTTATCTCAAGCAGTTGCCTCACCAACAACACCGAGGAGATCAAATCACCATATTCCTTGTTCAAAGACGCCTTGAAAGCATCTCTGTTCTCATTGTTCCGCAAGAAAATCGAACCAACACTCAGAACAGACGAGATCAACAAACCGAGATCCACCATATTGAACAAGATGGAATAGATCAGCAACTTCCCGTGTTTTGGGTCCAATGTTGGCAACATGGAAATATAATTCCCCAATTGGGTCAGGCCGCCATCATTGAACTCGTCGATTAACCCGCTGCATCTCAAGATCTCCTCGGACTTCAAGAGCGACTTGTTGGAAGGTGGATCAATACCAATTGCAAGAAACTCGGAGACATTGGAGACCCCCATCGATTTGACAAGAAGGTACAATGAGTCCAAGTTGATTCTCTTGATTTCAGGAATCGGATGGTTGACCATCCCGTTGTAGGTGTCTTCGGTGTAAAGTTTGTACGAGATACCGTTGGAAACTCTGCCGGCTCTACCACGTCTCTGCTTGGCCTCGGCCTTGGATTCGAAAATCTCAACCAACTTCGTGGTGTTGTCAATGTTGTTGTATGTCGTCTGTTTGACCTTCCCGGAATCAATGGTCACGACACAGTCATCGATGGTGATGGATGTTTCTGCAATATTGGTGGAGACGATGATCTTTCTCTTGCCTGGATAGCTGTTGAACACACGTTGTTGTTCCTCCGAGGTTAATGCCGAATGCAAGGGCAAAATGACGCTTGGAGATCTGAACGACGATTGGATCGTACGCACACACTTACCAATCTCAGCAACACCGGGCAAGAAGATCAAGATGGAACCCTTAAGCCCATCGTTGGCCAGATCGTCTTCATTGATTTTCTCAACCAACTTGGCAATCAAATCATAATTAATGTTGCCTTGTTGGAAGAACTTGGAATCGGCCTTTGGTTGGATCCATTCACCGTTGATGTCGATCTTGAACTGAGTCTTTCTGAGCACTTCGTCCAGATAATAATCAACAATGGGGAAGGTCCTACCTTTGATATGTGTTGTTTGCAGCTCTCCAAAGAGCCCCTGGAAGATCTTCACGTCAACTGTAGCACTCATCAAGACGATTTTGAGGCCCTTCACTTTCCCTTCTTGCACAATTCTCTTGATCATAATCAAAATCAGGTCGATTTCCATGGATCTTTCATGGACCTCATCGATCACCAGGATCGTATCATTCAACACTTCGCTGGATCTGTTGTTCTGTAACATTTTGACTAAGATCCCGTTCGTCACGAACTTGATCTTAGTATTGGCCGTGGTTTTGTTTGCACCTCTGATAACATATCCAACTTCCTCGCCTACCTTGGTGACTCTTTCCGCAGCAACTCTTTCTGCCAACCCGATTGCAGAGATTCTTCTTGGTTGTGTACATAGAATCGAAGTGGTATAATCCCCATTGGCGAAAAGAACCTGATCAAGAACAAATTGCACTAATTGTGTGGATTTCCCTGAACCGGTCTCACCAGTGATCAAGGTGATTTGGTTCGAATTGATGAGATCTAAGATCGTGGTTTGTTCTTTCCAAGCTGGAAGTTGTGTGCGTTGATCCAACATTCTCTTAAGTTCAGGGGTGTTTAGTCTTGATTCGTAGTGTTGTTTGATCAATTCTGGATTTGCCTTTGCCTTGAAATTTCTTCTCTTTGTGACACCACCACCACCACCACCACGAAGAACACGGTTGATATCCATGTATTCCATATCGTCATCCAATGACCGTTCAACCAATTGTCCCGGATCCTCAATGATACGTTCACAATTCTGCTGTAGCCAATCCATCGCACTGAAGATATAACACATCCCTAACAGGTTGGATCTGACATACTCGGCCAATTTCTCCACGATCTTCAACTTGACGTAATTAGGAACTTTGAACTTGGCGTCATTGGTGGATATGACAAACCCAGCAACTTCATTCGGATAATTAGCAGGCTTGTAAAACGAAAGATTCAGGATCTCACTAAACTTGATGACAACGGATCCGTCACTTAGAACTTTAATAGTCCCATCATCGTCATAAATAGTCGCCAATGATTCTAACTCTTCGGTCCATTGTTCGTCTGAAGTCAACTCCGGTTCTTCATCATAGTGGTAACCAATCTGAGCATGGGTGATTGAGATAATGGTGTCTGCTAATACTCCGTTATTGAGCTTCAACGCCAAAATAGCTTGGTTTCTAGAGATACCAAACTCCATAACCTTCTTCACAACATGTTCATTTTTCTGTCCAATAGTGATCAGATCTTTAGAGGAAGCTGATTCATCTTGAGACATAAAGAAGGAAGGTAAGTCATCATCAGGAATATTGAAAAGAAGAAAACTTAAAGGATCTTGGTACAAAAGGGCCTCCTTGATGTGAGTCTCTCTGAATCCTAAATTTTGAAGAACTTGTGAATTGATCTCTCTCTTAGTGGTGGCATTTTCTTGATATTTCTTCCATTTTATATGTGATTTGATGGATGTTTGAATAAGTTCATGTTGTTTGGTACTGAATTTGAAAGATGGGGCTGAATCCCAGACCCTTTTTGGAAACTTCACTGTTTGTTTTGTTTCTGATGGGGGTTTTCTCTTCTGTGAACTTTGATGCTTTGATGGTTGTTGTAGTTTTTCTGATGATTTTGAATTCAAAGATGTCAAAACGATTGGAACCTGCTTAATTGTTTTCAATTCCTGTTGCTTCTTCACCTCTTGAGCCTTCTCAATGCTTAACTTGGTCGCCTTGTTTTCTAAGTAAACCTTAAAAGGTTCATTGTTGTAGATCTTATCATGTTTGGCCTTGTCTTGTTTCAACAAGGTTTTTCTTTCCTCTTCAAGTCCAGACCAAATGTCTTTATATTCTCTAGGCAAAACCATTGATATGTTCTTGTTAAATGAAATCCTGTGAAGTGCAACAGTAGCGGCATCATAACGAGCCTCGATAGCTGTCTCTTGTCCTTTCAAGTGATGATCACATCTAACAATGATATTTTCCTTTGATTTAGGATCAATCCAAGCTAATTTAGCTACCCCTTTAAACCCATCCTTGGTCTTAAACATATCATATTCAACACGACCCCATTTATTCTTTTGAGCATGTTCATGAAGTAAGGAAATTGGGGTCTTACCACTGGATGGTCTAGCAATCACAGGTTTAGGTTTCTCTTCTGGTTGGTCTTCACCTGCCTTAGCTCCCTTCTTTGCGGCCTTCTTCTCTGCTTTTGAAAGTGCAGGTGGCGGCGTAACTTCCTTCACTGGCTTTGATGAACCCTTCTTTGCCATTTCAAGTATAGAACGATTCGATTACAATTGATATCAGTTTAACTAAATACAGTCAACAACTTGGCGGCTAATTTCGAGACCAACATTGTGTAGGCTGTAGGTATTTTTTTTTTGTCTTTGGTTAACACACGCACATCCCTATTACACCTTAAGATCACTGAGTGGGCTTATCGCAAATATTGGAATTAGGAATTCAAAAAAAGGGGCCTCAAATTCCCTTTTAAAGGAATATTTATAATTGTTTTTATACAGTACGATCTTCCAGATTCTAATATTTTGACTCCCGGTGTTCCCAAGGTGCTCAACCAAAACCATAAATACAAAAAAAAAAAAAAAAAAAAAAAAAAAAAAAAAAAAAAAAAAAAAAAAAAAAAAAAAAAAAAAAAAAAAAAAAAAAAAAAAAAAAAATCCACGTGACTCGGACTGAAACTTACACGTATAAACAATAGCCCTGTTACGAACGTTCCGAGAATTACCCGCATCAAAACTGGTATACGAACTGGCTCGTTTCTTGTTTTCCTGACAAAGTTCTTTTATATTTCAGGAAATTCCAGAAAAACGAGATGGCATCAAAATATAAAACAAACTTACAGCTAATATTAGGCAACTTTAATCAAAACGTATCAACAGCTGTGCACTGTCCACCTCGAATCCACAGTACTTATACTCTTCACCTTTTAAACGATACAAAATACATCCACGTCAAACCCGTAGAGATACAAATATTCAAAACAGAACCTGCAAAAAAAAAATTAAAAAAAATGACTCAATCATACGCCGAATTAGTTGAAAGCTTAACAGCTGAAAAGATTCTCCAAAAGTTCCCAGAAGTGATAAAATTATCTCAGACCACTGGTGCTGCCTCTAAATCCGGTTCAGCCAGTGCCAATGATGAAGAATTCCAAGGCCACGATGAAGAACAAATTAGATTAATGGAAGAATTATGCATAGTTACAGACATCAATGACACACCAGTTGGTGCCGGTACCAAGAAGTTATGTCACATTATGGACAACATTGAACAAGGTTTGCTACACAGAGCTTTCTCCGTCTTCTTATTCAATGACGAAGGTAAGCTCTTATTACAACAAAGAGCCACTGAAAAGATCACCTTTGCAGACATGTGGACCAACACCTGTTGTTCTCACCCATTAGCTGTCAAGTCTGAAATGGGGATTGCTGGCGACTTACCAAGTTATGTTCAAGGTGCTAGAGTTGCTGCTCAAAGAAAGTTGGAACAAGAACTGGGTATTGAGGGTAAGTACGTTCCATTGGACGACTTCAAATTTTTAACTAGAATCCATTACAAGGCTCCAAGTAATGGTATCTGGGGTGAACACGAAATTGATTACATCTTTATCATCAAGGCCAACCCTGTCATGGTTCCTAATCCTAACGAAGTTAGAGACTTGAAGTATGTTAGTGCTTCTGAATTAAAGGAAATGTTCAAAGATCCAGAATTAGTCTTCACTCCTTGGTTCAAGTTGATTTGTGAAAACTACCTTTTCAACTGGTGGGAACAATTGGATAACTTGGATGCTGTCAAGCATGAAAACGAAATTGACCGTTTGATTTAAGTACCATCTCAATCATATCCGTAATATTCTTGTAATTTCAAACAATAATTCAAATAAAAGACATCTCATAGTATTCCAAATCTTTATATCCCTCCTAAAATTTTAATTTAATGTATTTAATATAAAATTTATTGTACAGCTAATTTGTTATAATTAAAAAAAAAACAATACCTTTGCTAGTCACGTGCTGTATCTGAGAAATTGACTTTGCGCCAGAAGAAGAACAACGCATGAGCAAAAATTATTTAGCTGGTCTTTCGCAGATCGACGATTTTGCAGACATGATCGTCCAAAACTGAAAAATACAGGCCAACAGTGCCATTACTTTTTAACATAATATAGATCTATATAATATATCTATATATAACCCCTTAATTTGGTGTAACTATAAGATAAGCCTCATAGTTTATTTTTATTTTATTTTTGCATAGTATGTCAAAGCTTCCATAGTTTAATATCCACACACACACACACACACACAGTTCTATCACCAGATTAATCGGTGTGATAGATCAGAGGTTGATGAGTGGTTACGTGTCCGTTCTCCAAAACTGAGACTAACATAAAAATCTAAACAGAACCGATCTAAACCATGTCCAACAACAAGAACTTCGACCACTTCGACAGAGAAGAACAAGATGAATTCCGCGTTCAAAAGCGTTTCATCAAGGGACCAGACACTCAAGCCCGTAACGAAAAGCTCACTAGATTAGATGCCCAATTGAAGCAAAAGGATATGCAATTGGCTGAAGTCAATGCCTTGATTAACAAGAATGTCACTGACCCAAAGGTCCAAGCCCAAAGAAAGGAATTAATTGCTGAGTTAGGCGAATTGAAGAAGACCCAAGGTGACTTGAAGAACAAGAGAGAGGTTATCAATGCTAAGGTTAAGGAAATCGATGGTCAATTAAAGAGAAAGATTGCTGAAATCTCTTCTATTACTTCCAAGCATACTTTCAAGACCGTCGCTGAAATCGACGCTAAGATTGCCAAGTCCGAAGACATGATCTCCTCTGGTGACTTGTCCTTAGTCGAAGAACGTCGTTTAGTCAAGGAAATCTCTTCTTTGAGAAAGGTCAGAAAGGATTTCGGTTCTTTAGAAGTCCAACAAAAGTCTATTGATAACGACAAGGCCAAGATTGCTGAATTAAAGCAAGAGTTGTCCGGTTTGAACTCCAGAGAAGTCTCTGCTAAGTTCGAGGCCATTCAAAAGCAATTGGATGAGTTGACTTTAGCCAACAAGTCCATCTCTGAAAAGAGAAACGGTTTGTTTGACAGACGTACTGCCATCCATGCTGAAAAGGATGTTATCTACAAGGAAATTAGAGCCGTTAGAGCCGCCTACGACGATCAATACAAGAAGTTCAAGCAAGCCATGATTGATGAAAAGCAAAGAGTCATCGATGAAGAAAAGAACTTGAGAGAATCCAAAGCCAAGTCTGAAAGAAAATCCAAATTAGAAGGTGAATTGGCCGAAGCTTCCCAACCTGCTTTCGAATATGAAATCGACACCATTCACACATTATTACACTACTTTGACCCATCCTACGTTAAACCAGTCAAGACCATTGCTTTCAACACCGGTTCTGTCACCAACGAAAGAAAGGGTAGAGTCATTGAACAAATCTCTGCTGATCAAATCATCACCAAGGAAAACTTCAACTTTGTTCAAGGTACCAACTTCACTAAGTCCAAGAAGGGTGGTAAGAAGCAAGCTGCCAAGAAGTTCACTTTAGAACCAGATGTGATTGCCTCTTTAGGTGATTTACAAATCGACTTACCAGTCTCCAAGGAAAACACTGCTGCTACTATTGAAGAATTAAAGACCAAGTTAGATGCCTACGTCAAGTCTCAAGACGAAGTCACTAAGAAGAACATCGAAGCCGCTAAGGGCAAGATTGCTAAGTTGGAAGCTCAATGGGCCAAGGAAGATGCTGAAGAAGCTGCCAAGTTAGAAGCTGAAAAGAAGGAACAAGAAGACAGCAAGGCTGAAGACGAAGAGTAAACACCTGTGGCCAATTCGTAATCGTGTTGATCTTTCTTTTGCCAGGAAGTGATAATATACCTGTCTCTATCTATATATAGCCTAACTAGTTCCAGCAATAATAGAACAATAGTATATTATACAGAAAATTTCCTAGATTGATATTTTAGTGTTCTCATCATAACATCTTTCGAACAATCCAAGATCCTTTGACACACACATTTCCTTTGTCTTCGCAGTGAATAAGCGTTCATGGCCACCCTCTGTTCTTCAGCAATTATCAATTCTGCAATCGTTGAGTATTAAAAAATATTGGATCCTAGGAGGTTCGAACTCCTGCACCTTTCGATATCCGATTTCTAGAAGACTTGAGTCGGACGCCTTAGACCACTCGGCCAAAGATCCTTTTCTTTAATTTTGTAAAGATGAGATTCACCTGGCAGCTGGTGGATGGGTGTTCAACCAGGTGATCACAGATGTGTGCCCCGAACGAGTCCGGGTAAGGGTATGGGCGCACATAAAAGAAAATTCGTACAACAATCTCGATGCATTCTCCAAACATATAGTTTAGATACTTTAATACAATTAGTCAATTATAACTCCAGAAATCATCATCAAAAGTTATACGTGTCAGTCCTCTTATTTCTTACA
>JAKUBK010000215.1:0-39451 GCA_030566875.1 Waltiozyma chaumierensis | reverse complement strand
TTCCCACAAGTATACCATCAACGAGAGCAGTGAAAATGTTGTCACTGGGTTGTTTGTGCCTTCCAAGATCTCTAAGAATAAGTTCAAGGTCCAACTCGGTTTTAACTTCAAACCAGACTCTAAGGACGATGTTGTCATTAACAAGGATGCCATTTTCAATGAAATTCTTAACTATGCTGGTGATTTGGTTTCTAGTTTACAAAAGAAATAAATTGTATAACCAAATACATTACAATAGCAAATATTTGTTAATTTTTTTAAGAAATGTAGTCTGTATTTGAATTCTATACAGTAAAAATGAACTATCTTCTTTTTGATCATGTGGGTTTGGGATGTTTCTTAGAATCAATTGAGGAGATTTTCGAAACCCTGCTTAAAAAATTCCGACTTCCGCAATTCAAAATACCCTGGAAATAGCCTTGGTTTCACATACTGATCCTCAAGCTCTAGATGACTCAACTCTGGTTGATGATATCTTCGACAGCAGACTTACCAAAATTGAAGGGCGACTTGATAATTTCGAAATTGAAATTGTGCACGTCACTGGAACGAATATTATTTGAATGTGTTTTGAGAGTTTGCTGGGGTTCAATACTTACTGGTGTAACAAAGGGCGAGATAGGTGCAATCAAGTCTTTGTTTTCAAAACATGGAACACTTGCACCAGAATCAAATTCTTTGTTTCTCAAGGTTGCATCTGCTAAATGGCCCTTCTTAGGGTTTCTCTTTGGATTTGCAATTCGACGTTTGGCTGTTGGTTTGGGTTTTGAACAAACAGTAGGCTTCTTATTTACAGAAAATCTCATGGTAAAATCTTTATAGTTAACATTTTGATCATCACCGTCCGGACCAGGGAAAGCCCTTTTACTCTCAGGTCTATGAGCACTAGATTCGCCATAGGTGCTGGAGCAAAGATTTAGATATTTCGAAACATCTTCAATATCTTCTGCACCATTTTTAAGAATCTCTAGATCGTCCTTGAACTTGTTATGGAAACTTTTTGTATTTGACTGTTTGGTGGGCTTCTCATTAATCTCCACACATTTTGTACTCTCATTGACAAATTTCAAACTCAACTCTATTGGAGGATTTATCTTTGCAGTAATGGATGGATACTTATTGGGTAAAGGGCCCATGGTGACAATGTGACTCCTATTGTAATCAGAGTGAAAAGGAAGTGGGTCATTAAAAGGTTTACTAGGGTGCGGTCCTTCCATTATAACATCAACTGAAATATTCTGGCCTTTAGAACAACTTGCTGTTTTTATGGCATTATCAGGGACAAATTTTTTGGTACAATAATGATAGGTTGGGTAATAGGTTTCATGCCAGCAGCGTTCGAGGAAAGAGACATAATTGAAATATGATTGTAAAAATCCATTTTGATTCTTGGACCATAACTGTTAAAAGAGTGTTAATAAAAGAACAAGGCAAAAAAAAAACCCTAATTAACATACTTTGGAAATAATACGAGAAATATCATCTGTTGATACATCTTCACAGTTTTTAACAACCTTGCTCAAAATATTTCTGGCCAAAATGAATTTGTTCCTTGGCCTGGGAATATTATTGGTTGGCAAATAATGATTAGGTGTAGTTACCATATCTCCATTAAAAGTGTTAGAAACAGTGACTATATTATTGCCTTGGAACTTTAGTTGTTCTTTCGGTGGAGTAACAACTGGAAAATGATCCTTATCCAATAATTCATTCTCCCAGTCTGTAAGTGGTTCTAGTTGAAAAATCAACTCTGATAGTTTGGTGTCTGGCATATTGATAACTTTTGGTTGATCTAGATTGCAGTCACTATTGTGTTTGAAAGGGTTTAAAAAGCAGAAGTTTTCAGGGGCAATAAATAAAGCGAGTTTAAGGTTGGTTAAAAATTAAAATCGTATTTTAAGAGCTTTCAGGAATCAGGAATGACGTTGATTGTATGTATGCGATGAAAAACGGTGAAAGTTTTTATTAAAAAATAACGTAAAAAGAATTCAGATAAATTGATGAGTCTGACCGTGAAAGTTAATAGTTATTTGAAATAGGTTTAGAATATCTCTGGCTCTGGTGTTTTTTCATATGAGTGTCAAAGAGACATGAGAGGTTTGATGTAAAAATTAACTCTTCATCACTATTTTGAGAGTACATGTTAGAAACGTAAGTAGCTGCATGAGTAGGTATGAAGATGTAAGGCTCCAGCCCAGCAAAATTTCAAATGAGGCAATTCAAGAATCACCTCAGTTTCAAAACAACCAGCTAGCCGAGGCCTGATAGTAGATACCAGAATTTCAGGAGTTCAACTAGTCATATCATATAGATATATTAATTAGCAGTGATTGATTTTATTAGATATAGTCTATAAACAATTATATTCTTAAAACCAATCAATTTGATAGGAATCAAATACCATATGAAGTATTAACCTAAAGAAGTTATATTAGGTTTTCAACCTTATATTGAGAAACTTAACTGTACAAAGTTCAAACCGATTAGATCATAAAACTATCAATCACGTGATAAACAAAACTATTTGACCTTGGAAAAGCGAATTTGCGATCATATGAATGTGAATGTATATATAGAACAAAACAGAGCCTGGTCAGGACTCAGTGATAACGATCAAGAACCAGTCAAACCCGTTATTACAGCCTAAGATGCCAGGAAACCAAGATCAAAGGTATGTGTACTACCTGGAACAGTGAAAATTTAAAAGCCATTGAGACTAACAACAATCAAAATAGCAACTCGTTTGATAGTGCCCTGCTCGGATTGATAAAGATTGAAGATGAGATGGATCAGGTTGAGCGTCAGGCTGGTAAGTAGTCAACACCATGTTTCTTTTCAGGCTATAATTTGTACTGACTAATCATTTCACAGAAATCAACCGTTTGAGAAAGATTCAAAAGGTGTTTGAAAAGAGAAGTGAATATACCCAAGGAATCGATAAGTTCTGGCATATTGTATTATCACAACATCCAGAATTTGCTGAGTATATCAATTCCGAAGATTTCAAGTATATTGAGCTCATCAAAGATATCTACATCAAATGGGAGGCTTCCGACTCTATCAATGATTCCATTGATCCAAGCAATTTCTCCATCACAATTAAGTTCAAGAGCAGCGAAGATGATATCGACTTTCCTGCCCAAGAGATCACTAAACCTTTCACTCTCGAGAAGATAGACCGTGATGAATTAACTGAGAGAAAATTATCTAACGGTGAACGCAAATACAATTCAACCACAGAATCTGATATTGATGACCAGATTGACGAACCCGAGAGATTGATTTCGGTCAACTGTCCAATCACATGGCCCAAGTCATACGATTTGATCAACCCAATGCTTATAAAGGACAAGAAATCATCACAAGGTAAAAAAAATTATCGTTCTGGAATGAAAAGTTTCTTCGGATGGTTCAAATGGACTGGCACGAAGCCAGGAAAGGAGTTTCCAAATGGTGAAGAGTTTGCCAAATTATTAAGCCAGGACATTTTCCCTAATGCGGTTAAATACTATACTGAGGCTCAGAGAGATGGTCTAAATGAGGAGATAGACTCTGATGCCAGTGAACCTCTTGACCTGAGCGATGAAGAGCAATCAGATTGTGCAACTCCCAATAAGAAAAGAAAGTTGGAGAATCAATGATCCTTGATCCCACATTCTACATTTACGTAAGACTTACTGTTTATAGAAGATCATCTTCGAATTCGATATCTAAAATATTTCATACATGTTCATGTATATGTATCAGTGTGGCTTGTCCCTAGATGTCCTTGGTGAACCAGGTGATCTATCACGATAGTGTAAACGCGACGGAACACTAACAAAACGTCTTTCCTTATCACCTGGGAGAGGTAGGCTATCTCTATGGCGTTCCCAATGTTGATGATCTTTCTCTTCTCCTCTTTGTGTGTGTGTATACCTTGGGTTGTGGGAATGTCTAATCCCTGTGCCTGCTCTACGGTCCCTGGTATGGGAATCTGTGATTTCTCGGTCTCGAAATTGCCTAGCATGTGCCTGTTTCAGTTGCTGTTGCCTAATTCTCAACATGGGATCTTCTCTAGCATGTTTATTGGATTCAGAACCATTATTGTTGTGACCACTTAACAGAACTCCTTCAAAGCCCTGTTGTTTAGTTGCCTTATTCTTCACTCTAGATGTATCAGCTACTTCGGTCTTTTCCAGCAGACGATCTTCGTTTTTCTTAGCATCTTGAGAGCCTTGTTTTGGATGATCATACATCCAATCCAGCCTTTTAGATTCTATGGTACCCTGTAAATTCCGAAGTTCTATCAGCTCTTTCTCTTTCAGAATTTCTCGCTGTTTCTCTTGTATCTTCTTTCTCTCCTCAAGTGCGGCCTTCTCTGCTTCCCAAACCTTTTGTTGATTTTTCATCAAAGCTGGGTTCCAGGACTTCTTTAAATTCAAATCCCCCGGTGCCATGTTAGTAGTTTAAGTAGTTAGGAATCAGGAAACTGTTGGTTTAACAACGATATTAGTGAACTGGCAAATTTAACAGTATAGTTTAAGGTGATAGTTTAGAAAAATCATACCTAATAGAAAAATCACACACAATTATCCGAATCGCGAACACAAAGCTTTGGACGCCATACTATAATACAAAAATATTGTCATCGAACGAAGGATACAAAACAATTTAAGAGACCAAATGTAAATTATATATTTAGAACCTAAAATCAATCATCCAAAAGAGAGCAAAGGGCAAATAATCTTCAATATGAGATAGGCTCAATTAGCTTTATTTGTTTTTGAAGAAAATGCAGATACTCAAATTTCCCAATCCTGACAACTGAACCAAACCTATACAAGACAAACTTCAGATGCCAAGTACAGAATTGTTTTTAGAAACCATGGATCTTGATATTCTTCTTTTGTAATTGAAGTTTGGTGGTCAAGAATTCCATGACCTTGACTCTTTGATCACCTTGCAACTGAATGACTTCACCTAATTCTTCGTCCTTAACAATGTTACCGTTACAGGCAAAATCCTTCTTTAAGACCTTCAAGATTCTCTTCAAATCGTATTCATCTGGTAGACCTTGAACTGTTGTCAATGTCTTACGACCATTTCTTTGTTGGATACGAATATGGATGTAGTTGGTTGGTTGAGTGTCATCATCCCCAGTGTCGGCGAATGGGTCAAATGCTTTCAAGTTTTCGATGGAACTCATATAATGAATACGTGGGATTTAAACGATTTTTGAAACTTTCTGTATCTTGAAGTATAAAAGAAGAATAAGCAGCTATAAATATTCTTCAGATAAGAGTTAACGTTCAATTTAATTCTCGTTAATTAATTTATTAAACAAAACTGCTCCCTGAACAGTGTATACTCTATGGATAAGGCCCAAACTCAATGTTTTATTTTTTTGCAGGCCGATCCAAAAGAAACCAACTGTGAGCCCCAAACCAACACCAGGACATCATCTCGGAACAGCAAAAGGCACGTGAACTATGAATATATTTCCCTCGGAAATCTTGGGTATTGCCCCTTTGAACTTTGAACACGTCTAACCTGCGAGTCGTTGACAGCAGAAGGTGGAAATTAGACGGTATCCAAATCTTTACCAACTTTCAAGCAACCATAATCATTGTGGTGAATGAAAAGTCAAAAATATTAATACTTTTAAAAACTATTCAAATGTATGTTAATTGATACTTGAAGTTTGGAGATATCCGTTTTCCTTTTGGCTTGAAACTACCTTATCTTAAAGTGTTGCCTCGTCATATTATCCAAAATCCAACCTGATTTGTTTACACACTTACAGAAAACAAAGTACTAACGCAGTTAGATAGAATGTCCAAGACAGTCTCAGATTCTGATCTCCAGACTGCATTGCGGAAGGCAACTTCTCCTGATGAAACAGCTCCCAAAAGAAAACATGTCAGAGCCTGTATTGTTTACACGTGGGATCACAAGAATTCCAAACCATTCTGGAGCTACATCAAGCTACTTTCTATCAATGATGAGATCCAACTCTTTAAAGCTTTGATCACAATTCATAAGGTATTACAAGAAGGCCATAGTTCCGCACTCAAGGAAGGTATTCGCAACATTGAGTGGATCCAGAGTCTTTCTAGATCATTCCATAGAGAGGAATCTCCAAGGGGGTATGCTAGATTGATTAGGGAATACATCAACTATCTTCTCAGAAAGCTCAGCTTTCATAGGAACCATTCTGGCTTTAATGGTACCTTTGAGTACGAAGAGTATGTGTCCTTGGTCACCGTCCAAGACCCGGACGAGGGATACCAAGCTATTTTGGATTTAATGGACCTCCAGGACTCCTTGGATGATTTACAAAGAATTATATTCGCTAGTATCTCACATGATAAAAGATCTGAATGTAAGATTGCCGCTTTGGTCCCTCTTGTCTCTGAATCATATGGTATTTATAAGTTTATTACGTCAATGCTGAGGGCAATATTCCGTTCAACTGGTTCTGAAGAGGCCTTACAACCTTTGAAGGAGCGCTACAACTCACAGCATGCCAGACTTTTCGAGTTCTATGCAGACTGCTCTTCAATCCGTTACTTAACTTCCTTGATCACAATCCCAAGGCTCCCAACATCGTCACCTGACTTGTTCATCGTTGAAGATGGCGACTCAGAGGGTATGTCGACCCAGAGACCAATTTCTAGACAAAGTAATGTTGACTCTGAGATTGATACTGTCTCGGACCAAAGTGCCGTGCCTCAGACTGAGCAGCAATTTGAACAACCTATTGCCACTCAACCTACTGGGGCAGATTTTTGGAACACCCAGCAGACTGCATATGAGGCCGAACAACAAAGATTGGTCCAACAGCAACAACTCCAACTACTTCAACAGCAACAGATGGCCGAACAACAACGTCAACTCTTTGAACAACAACAGAGAGAACAGGCAGACCAACAAAAGTTGGCGGAAGAGCAGTTGTATAGAGAACAGCTATCCAATCAAGCTCAAGGCCGTGTTGCGGAGCTAGAGAGAGATCTTTTGCAATTTAGAAATCAGTACGAAAACAACCAGTTGCTTCTGTCACAGTATGACCAGAGAGTTCAAGCTCTTGAAAACGAATTGGGATTAACCTCACAAACGGCATCTCAACAGCTTGCTTCCAAAGACGAACTCATCAACAATCTTCAAGAGCAGGTCTCCTTGTGGAAGACTAAGTACGAATCTTTAGCCAAGTTGTACTCTCAGTTGAGACAGGAACATCTTGCGCTGTTGAATAAATTCAAAAAGCTGCAGCAAAAGGCTGCCTCCGCTCAAGAAGCAATAGATCGTCGAGAGAAGCTTGAAAAGGAGATTAAATCCAAGAATGTTGAGTTGGCAGGGTTAATCAGGGAAAGAGACCGTGCCAGACTTGATCTAGAAAAAGTCAGAGGAGGCAAGGAAAGTGAGATTGATAAGCTTGAACTTCAAATCAGAGACTTGACAATGTCACTCGATAATACTGAACGCAGCCAATCATCGAACTTGTCATCCATTTTCGCGCAGCACAAGAGGGAAATAGATGAGCTTCAATCCAAACTTGCTGATCAAACGAGAAATATGGGCAGTACATCTGAGCTCGAGTTAAAACTCAGGGAAAAGGAAGAGGAATTAGAGATTGTTCAGCAGAAAATGGATGATGCCCTTGCTGAGTTGGCACATGCACAACATGACAACATTGCTGCGATAGACGATCAAATTGATCAGGTATTGTCCGAACATCTTGAGAAGTTAACTGGTCTCGTGGATGCCATCTTGGCAGGCGGAATAAAACGAATCCAGGACTCCATTTATGAGCTCGATTCTCCTATGCAGGCTGGTAATCAAAACTCTTCTCCAGAATATCTGTTATCTGTAATTGAGAAGGCGTCATCCTCATCGACCGACTTTTCGTCATCATTCAACGATTTCATTGCTGATGGGCCTAATGGCGATCACTCAGAGATTATCAGGTCTATCAATGAGTTGACTACCGCTATCGGAGATGTTCTCTTGAACGCCAAGGGTATAATCAGGCTAGCTCGGAACGAGGAGGAGACTCATTCTATCATCGAGATCTCCCGTTTGACTGCAGAGGAGACTGCAGGTTTCTTTGCCTCACTGCTCTCAACGGAATTATCTGGAGATGACGAGTCCAAGATGGATATTGTGATCTCTGGTAATATCAACGTTCAGGAGCATCTTCAAGGACTCAGTGAAATGGTAGAAACTTTGGCACCAAAACTGAACCTGTCTGCCAGAAATGGTGAATTGGATGAAATTGTAGACAGCGAGCTAAAAATGGCTGTTGATGCAATCACAACAGCTTCAGTCCAATTGTCTGGCTTGTCAGCTAGGTCTAAGTCAAATGGAATGTCACCAGAAGAGATTGAGGTGAATGATGTGATTCTAGCAGCTGCCGCAGCTATCACAAACGCCATCACTATATTGATCAATGCAGCTGTGGCCTCCCAGAATGAAATAGTCCAGCAAAACAGGGGGGTATCCACGCCTGCACAATTCTACAAGAAGAATAACAGATGGACAGAGGGTTTGATCTCCGCTGCGAACTCTGTGGCAAGTTCTACCAAAATCCTTATCACCACTGCTGACGGTGTCTTAACCTCTGAAAGAACGCATGAGGAACTTATTGTTGCCTCAAACGAAGTGGCCTCTTCGACTATTCAACTAGTTGCAGCTTCAAGGGTCAAAGCTTCATTCCAGTCTACAAAGCAGGAACACTTGGAATCTGCTTCGAAGAGTGTCACCCAAGCTTGTAAGGACTTGGTATACCAGGTCCAAGCCATTTTATCAAACAAATCTGACCGTAAAGTTGACGATGTGGATTATTCTAAGTTATCAAACCATGAAAATAAGACTGTAGAGATGGAACAACAGGTTGAGATTTTGAAGTTGGAGAATGCTTTGAGCGTGGCCAGGAAGAGACTTGGGGAAATCAGAAAGTTCAGTTACAAGTATGGCGATAGTGATGAAGAGAATTGACTTCTGAATGATAAACAGTACCAAAACCTACCCCACTGGTTTGATTTTGTTTGTGTCTATGTATTATAATGTATCTTAGATTTAAATCGTAATTTTTCAAACTATAATTTAAGATGTAAATGATGTATTAATGTAATTCTTAAATATTTCCAAATTTGTATGCTCCTGGCAACTAATGTGAGTTCTGGATCATGGTTTGGTGAACTCTACCGAGATCTCATTTAGAACGCATACGTTTGTTTGTAAACCAGACTCGAACTTGCATGGTCGAGAGTCCACTCTTCTCTGCTATTAGCTGACGCTCTTTACTATTAGGATCCCTCTTCGCTTGAAAAGCAGCCTCTAAAAATCTCTTGGCCTCTCTTGAAAGCTGTTTCCTTTTTTTGATAGGGGTATCCATTGTAGAATTGTTTGTCGAAGCTTCCGTTTCAGCTTTCTGGTTATTTGAGGCTTCAAGCAGAGGTCGATTAATGGCGATTGGACCTGTTTCAATTCCTTTAGGTCTTTCTGATTTGACAGGTTTGATATCTAGAGCGACCTCCAGATTATACTGAAGCATCTTGCGATACGACTCTAATGTACTCTCTTTGTTAATGGATTGACAATTCTGTGATAATTTAAATCTGTTAGTATAATGCCTTGGCGAAAGAACCAGAAGAGAAAAACACTTACAAGCACCCGATCAAGCGACTGTTCAAACTTTGTTATTAGTAGATTTACGGCGTCTTTAGCCTGGCTGTCTTTCAAATTCAATCTATCGAGAATAGCATCCCTGTTGAATGGGTCAGCAACGCTGACATTGTCAAAGATATACTTTGACCGTTTGCTGTTGAACTTTGAGGAAAACTCTTTAATCTCATCAAGCTGTGAAAGGGTCTTATAAAGATCAAATTCTTCGTTGAGGGAATCAGAAGTATCTTGGTCGGTTGTCATTCTTTATCTTGGGAACTATATTTTTGGTGGGGAGGTGAATATAGATTTTGGTATCTGATGCTGTGAGGATTTAATATTTAAGTTTGTGATTATTTATTTCCTGTTGTAAAAGGGGATGGTTCTCGATATAAGAAACGTCTTCGACATCTGATAGTAATATTTAAAGGTTGTTACTGGAACATTATAAGGCATCCCTTCGCGAATCGCCACTTGGAAGTTGATGGGTAATTTGAATTTTTGAAACACATTTGTAACCTCTTGAGACTTGGATCATGAATCATGTACAGAGTTGTAGACAGTACAGTACCTAAAAAAATAGTAAGTACATTTAAAATCTAATATTTAAATTTTAGAGTAAGTTTGAATTCCGATGTTTTGTTACAACTTACTTATTACTTAAAAGTTAAGTCTTATATGTATCTACTATCATGTAAATTGTAATATTAGATAATTAGAGTTCAGCCTCCTGGCAAATTCTATAGGCTCTTGCCAGGATTTGAAGTCTAGGGAGTCATTTGAAATAGTGAGTTGGCACTGTATAGCAAGCGCACTGCGCTCTAATTTGGTCATGGCCCATTGTAGTCTGTATCAGAATGTTTTCTGATGCCTTCTCTCTAACTGAGGGAGGTCGACAGAGGTGCCGAAAGTTATATATAAACAATATCACGAATCACAGTAAGTTGGTTTAAAATCCGAACTTCACCAGTAAGGAGATTAATTGATTCATCAACTTAACAATATTCCTTCTTCAATCTTCAAATGACATACCAAGTACTACAAATCATCGTTATCACATCATTGAATACATTCTATCATTGAGTCCTCTATTATTCAAGGCCAATCACATCATTCAGTTATCAATTCAATCAACTCTTTGCGATAGCCGTTCAGATCTGGTTTGACTAGTGACAAATAACACAATCCTCTCAGAGTCAATACATTACAAACCTACAAGATATGAATACAATCAATCCGGCTTATGATAATATGTATAGAATACAACTATAAATAATAGGGATTAAATTTTAATTCCAATCTAGATATTGCCATTTGTGTAAAATATTTTAAAACTCTAGGTCAGCAAATACTAAATTCACTCTCAAATCCAAACTCAAATTTGGGACAAATATAGTCATTTGTTGGACTATTATGCGTTATTTTGCACTCAAAATTAGAACTCAGACAGTGGGGCTAAGTGTGGCAGGAGCGGCTTGGAAAATAGGCGTTGCTAGGTTTTGTGTTGTGAACGCATGTATCTGCAGATTTATTGGTGGAACATAAGCTTTATGTTATGACATATATTATGTTTTTCGTTCGATCATTTATCCCTTTATTAATTTAGCTGGTTCATGTCCTCGTTACTTCCCCCTAGAATATCTGGTCGCAGCAATTAATAAATTGAAGAGTTTTATCTTGTACCTTATTGGTCGCCAATCCTCTGTCTAGTCGGTGATCACGTGCAGAAGATTATCTGCCTTTGGAATATCGGGTAATAATTTCCTTATAAGCTTATCTGACAGTTTTTGTCTTTGTGGAAAAATCTCTCCTCATCACAACCGAACGAAATCAGATCAACAATCAACATATTTCACAACAAAAATGACCCTGCCAGACTTCAGTGTCCTTTTGAAACTTCCAGCTGGGCCTAAGTTAGTAAAGATTCTATTCTCACGATTCACTACATCCTTCTTCGAATTTTGCTGTTTCAAGATTAACCTTGGACACATCAACCCAATTAAAAATGTCTGTTTTCGCTGTTTATGAGACCTTGGGTAGATTCAATGTACTAATGATTGGTTTATCATGTGTTATTCTATGGCTCATCCGTTCAATCCTCTTCCCGCCTTCATCATTTCCTAAGAATATCCCAACCATTCCTTTCTATGTCTCTTTTCTAGGTACATATACTTCCATGGATCAAAGGGATATATTTGAAAAGTATATCAGAGCAAAGTCTGAGAAATATGGGGCAGTTAAGATTTTCTTTGCTTCCAGATGGAATATCTTAGTCATTAAGCCTGAATACCTTTCTCAGGTCTTTAAGGATGAAACAACTTTTGCTAAAAGTGGTAATCACAAAAAACTTCCATATGCTGTTTTATCTGACTACACAGGTGATAATGTTATTAGTTCTCATGGCTCAGCTTGGAGGAAGTACAGATCAGTTATCACACATTCTGTACAATTCCCAGAGAAGGAATACGTTCTAACCAATACAGATAAGCTAGTTAGCTTGATCAAGCAAGACATGGGTAATTCATTGTCTAAGATTTTGCCTGTTAGTGATTATCTTCAAAGGCTTTCGTTGGCTAATATCTCAAATTCTATGTTGGGTATTGACTTCAACACGTTAGATAAGAATACGCCTTCAGAGTTACATCAGAGATTGAAGTTAGTCAAGTCCCGCATTTTCAAGCCCTTGTACATGAACTTCCCTATTTTGGATATCTTACCAATTCCTGACAGAATTAAAACTCGTGAAGAAGTTAAAAAGTTCAGAGAGTACTTTACCAAAGAAATCAAATCTAGGCAAGTTGATCCAACCAATAGCTACAAGAGTGCTGCCTTTGAACTTCATGGTGCTTTGCAAAGAGGAGAAATTACTGAGAAACAATTTACAGACAACGTTGTTATTATATTAGTTGCTGGACATGAAAACCCTCAATTGTTCTTTACATCTTTGATTTACATCTTGGCTAAATACCCTGGGATTCAAACCAAGCTAAGAGATGAAATAACAGGGAAGACTGTCAGAGAGCTTGAAGAAAATGGGTTCATGAACACCATTCTTTTTGAAACTTTGAGACTTTTTCCTCCATTGGGCCAGATCATCAACCGTGAAACTTCTAAACAAGTAATACTAGGAACGGATATTGTGATTCCTAAAGGTGTTTACGTTGGTTACAACAATTTTATTACGCAACGTGATCCGCACTACTGGGGTCAAACTGTTGATGATTTCATTCCAGAAAGATGGGGTCTCACTCAAGAGGATATTTTCAGTAACTACAAGAAGGCTAAAGCCTCTGCTAGATTGCCTGCATTCCATGGTGGTAGAAGAGCCTGTTTGGGTGAGCGATTTGCTCTTTACGAGAGTCGAGTTTTCTTGAAAGGTATCTTGAATAACTTCGAAGTTAGTTTGGACGAGTCTTGGAACGATAAGCTTACTCCTGCTGGTCCTATATGTCCAATGATGTTGAGAATAAACTTCAAGATCTTGGAGAAACAACAGTAGTAGTGAATCGTAATCTTTTTATATTTCTAATTACCATTTTATCCACGTTTTTATATTCCGTTATATATATAATTGATTTTTGTATTTCACAGTCTAAATACTTGAGGTTGTTATTAAAATTAATTATAGAGACCTATAAAAATGAAATAAGAACATTACTACAGTTACACAATTGGTACTTCGGGATTCGGTTCCACCTTCAGAGTTATATACATTTCTCCTTAGTTAGTGTATCTGTGAGTAGAATGGTGAACTCTTTTCAAAGCTTCCTTTATTTCCATATCACCATTGATCAAAGGAATGAATTTGTGAATCGTAGACTCATCTCTTAGACACTCGATAATAGTGGTAGCAAGGTCTTCTCTGCTAATCTTCAAATTTCCATCCTTCATGGATTTTATTGCCTTATCGTTAACCCTTGTTGGCTCTTCAAGTTTACCAGTGGCTTCAGCATCCAATAATTCACCAGGTTGAAGAATAGTCCAATTGATGTTCCTATCAGCAGAGATGATATCATCAGCGTACTTCTTAGCAATGTAGTAGGATCTGAGACTTGTACCCCACCAAAACGATCTATCTTGAGATTTAATAGCACTGACTAGAATGAATCTTTTGATATTAATGGCCTTCACCGCTTCACTAACTTTAACCGCACCATCAAGATCAACAGATAATGTCAAATCTAATCCTTTGCCACCTGCCCCGGCACTAAAGACAACTGCATCATAACCTTTTAATGCTTTTGTTATTTCCTCAACAGTGCTGTTTGATAAGTCAATATCTAGACTGTAAACGATTCCCAACTCCTGGAATTTAGGTATTTGGGTGGTTTTACGAATGAAGGCGGTTACTGTAAACTCTGAAGTTAGCTTTGATAGTTGTTTGATTAGACAGGTGCCAACTTTTCCATTGGCACCGATGATTGCTAATTTACGTTGCATTATCTTAATGGTACTAGGTAGATTTATTGATTGTAAGAATTGATGATAATTGAAGTTCAATTAAATTAGACTAATTCCACGGTATTTCAAAAGAATGAATTAAAGTATAAAAGAATGTAGTACCACATGATTTGACCAATTTTTACTCCACAGTCCAGTGTCCACTGTCCAGACAAATTAATGAGCTAATTCGACATAGCTTGGGCTACTAACCATTTCATGCGAGAAAATGCACACGGCACTGATCTAACAAATTTTATAAATTCTCAATCTTCGGCCCCATATACCTATTACCTACTACTTTCCAATGTCTAAAGATCTTAAACAAAATCCCTATTGTTCCAAGATGTCTGCCACAACATACAGAGATGCACAAGAAGTTGTCGACTGGATCAAGAAAAACAATGGCCACTTCAACACTGATCTTTTGGAAATCAAGTCATCTCCACTCGGTGGTATCGGTGTCTTTGCCAAAGAAGACATCCCACTTAATGAAGATATGCCACCGCCAGTTTTACTCCGTCTTCACAAGGACTCCCTGTTATCTTCTCAGAAGTCATACATTTCTAATTTATTATTCGAAAGCAAAATCACCGGTGCTTTGGCTTTAGTCATTGCCTTCATCTACGAACTGGAACTGAAGGAAGCATCTCCATGGTGGGCTTTCATAAAATCCATCAAGTATCTTGATACCAACAATGACCCAATACTTCCCCCTCCAGCTTGGACCAAGAATGAAAAGAAATTATTGAATGGCTCCGAGCTAGACTTCCATGGTTACTTATCAGCTGAAGAGTTGTTAGAGACTTACGAACAGGCATGTATGTTTGCTGTTCGTCATTCTTTAGAATCCAACGGTGCTATTCCTATTCCAAATATTCTCAATCTGAAATCACCACAAGATGAAGAGATTGTTGATTTTAAGTTTAAACAATTCATTGCTATTTCACATGCACTAGCTTCTAGAAATTTCGAAATCGATGCCTTTCATGAAGTCGCCTTGGTTCCTGGTGCAGATTTCTTTAACCACACCAATGATCCTTCTGTCAGATTTGAAAGTATATACGAAGTCTGCGAAGCTTGTGGTGCCTTTGAAGGCGGTTGTGACCACGTGGTATTCAGTGACGAGGAAGAGGAAGAGGACTGTCAAGATGGGTGTTGTGGTGGAGAGGACCACCATCACGGTAAAGACGAAGATGAAATGGATTTTGATGAACAAGAAGAATCTGAAGAAGAGGAAGTCAACTTTGAAGGTACTATGGAAGAATTTATCGCTAATATTGAAAAGGAAGCCTTTGAAGAGGATGAACAAAGCAAACAAACCGATTTAGAAGAATCATTGGAATTAGAAGCCGCAAAGAAATCAGGAATCGATATTGAATTGTACTCTCCTGATATGAAAGATATTGATGGAAAAGTGATCCATCCTAATGCATGTGTTGATATCACATTGACCCGTTCTGTTCTTAAAGGTGAGGAAATCTTTAATACTTATGGTGAATTGCCAAACATTGTCTTGTTGAATAAGTACGGTTTTGTCATCGAGTGTAACGAGTATGATACTGTTAATTTAGGTGATGCTTTCAGCAAATTGAGAAAGTTCAGAAGAGGCTTGTTTAGAGCTCATTTCAAGTGGTGGGAAAAAATTGGTTATGCACAAGTTAAGAAATATTTGCAAGATATCACTGATGAAGAAGAAGAGGAGCATGAGGGTTGTGATGATGGATGTTGTTCTGGTGAAAGTGAGGAGAAAGAACTGTCTGGAAATGGGAGTGATGGTGAGGATGGTTGTTGTGGTGAGAAGCCTCATGTTAATCATGGGGAAGAACAAGATGGAGAGGATGAGGACGACGACACATGGGAAGATAATGTTGGTTTATTATCAACATCAGAACCAAATGCTATTACACTTGCATTACTTCGTCTTTTGACTCTTCACAAGATCCAACTCATTAAATTTGTCGGGCGTTCAGATGAATTGTTGCCGTGGTTGTTCAAGCCAAGTTTCAAATCCTCGGCTCTGACAAGACGTATGCAAAGAATTTGGAGAGATGTTTTAAGCTTCAGATTGCAAGACTATGAGTATGGATCTCTGGAGAGTGATGTTCCCAGTGATTCTCTGGAAGATGTTAGAGAAGATAGATTACAGTTCATTAAGTCCATTGTAGGTCATGAGTTCAAGATCGTTGAGAGGGCTTTGGAAAAGGCATCTATTATGTGATTGTAGCTTGTTTTCTGGAGGTTGGTTGTCTGAAGGTGTTTAGTTGAATAATTATAGAGAGATTAATATTAACTATGATGCATCTACAATTTTACATCCAGGGTTTTACGCTCAAGGATAGTTAATTAGTGGCCGATATTTGAAAGTGGAGGAGTAACTACTATAGTACTACTAAGAAAAGTGTACTTTCGTGATTATTTATTAAAAACTGGCAACTCCACAGTGATATGTGATATGAGACAAAAAAAAAGAAAGAGAGGGGGTGAGTAGTAAGTGGATAACCAAGGTCTGATCAAGTTCTCATATTTGACTCTTCCATTCTAATTGCCTTTCAATTAAAAAATTCATCGATTATAGTAACTTCTAAAGGAATCACACAATTTGTCGGGACTCTGTGGTAATTGATTAACCATTTCTTATCTCGAATATGAATATGTAAGATTCTATGATCTAGTGTCAAGATCCCCCGCAACAGGGCCTGGGAAATCGATCTTGTAATTAATTAATCCGGACTGTGAGTCAAATCAATATGTAAAATTTCGCGGAACTAGAGCCAAAAAAAAATGTAATTATTTGGCCGTGTGGTTCGGCATATTTCGGCCCCACGTCATGACTACTATCAATTATGACACATATCACGGAACTTTTGGAAGAAGGCCGCATGAGTCAATTCAAGAAGACTCCAAATCTTCCCGTACGGTCCAGGACTCCAGACTCCATTGGATTCGATATAAAACGTTGACAATCCCATCAATTCATAACTCCAACTGTATATAGCAGTTATCAAGCTTTTCCTTTGTTTCTACCCTGCCTTTCCTGATTTTAAGGGGTTTTACATTTTAGGTGTTGTTTCATCATAGTACAACGAACCTTTTTCTCGCACATCCCTTATTTCCCTATAAGAATCGATCTCCTTCTTATTCTCTCAATTTCTCGCAACTCAGTCTTTTGATCTTTCACTATCCTATCCCACTTATTTTAATCCTATTCATCACTATCTGCATATATCTACTCTTAACTGTTCTAATGTCTTTCAACACTATTATCGTTATCGTCTAAGTTTACCCATTGAAGTTTACGTTGGTTTTTGATATTTGTACTTCTTCTTATCTTTTCAAACAGAGGTCTTTTATCGAAAGCACTTTTGGTCAATAATACTCAAGTTTTCGTTGTCGTTTCAAATACCGCTTTCCTTTTTTGATCTAAGCATCAGTCTATTGCTTTGATTTTCTGGGTTTTCCACATTTTCAAAGTTCAGAATTGCCATCTCAACAATGCCTTGTGCTTCTAACAATCAGTTGGTTACTCCACCAAACTCTACTGAAATTTACAATCATCAAGATGAATCACCTTCTCCTTTGCAACCTTCCACAAAGACTCAATCCACTCTAAAACTTATCAAACAAACAACCAGCTACCTGATTTCTCTTACCAGTACTTCACAGTCATTAAAGTTCAGGCTTGTGCTTAATCACTTCATCACCGAATTGTTGAAGAGATCACGCTCCACTCTCCCAATTTTCCAAGTCGCTTTGAAATACTACGTCACAATCACTTCCAAATTCAATGCATCCAATAATAACATGAGTGAATTGATCTGTATCAAGAAACGTTTGCTTGGCTGTTTGATTCTTTCTTTCAAATATCATTTCGACTGTCAATACAGTTTTAAGTCTTGGAGTAAGATTTCTGGTTTATCTGTTAAGGAATTGCAAAAGCTTGAATTTCAAACTTTGACGGCTTTAGATTATAAGTTGAACTTGTCTCCTGAAGAGTATCAATCTTGGATCTCTAAGTTGACTGTTAAGATGTCGGAATTCGAAGAAGAAGAACAAGTTCAACTAATCACCGCTTGCTCAGTGTCCTCTTTGAAAAGAGCCATCTCTGACTCGGTTGAACTCATCTCAACTGATTTTCATAAAAGGTTGAGAACTGTTTAACTTAAAGTTCATCGATGGGATCGATATATAGTATGTGTCTTCTTGAATAATTATGACCAATAGACACTAGGAACAATAAATATTTTCTCTTAACTAACATTTTATGACATTTACATGTAACACAATAATCTAGTTGAACTTTAAAGCCTTTTAAGTGTTACGAACCAAATCTACGCATTGAAAATATAAAAAAAAATATTTTAAAGCAAAAAGCTGAAAACTTGTATTCAACGTCAAGAGAGATATTTCAAACTATAAAGTACAATAAGAACCATTTCTTTAACAACAAGTCAATAGACTTCCCACAGCTCTACACTTTAACTAATAATCTGGAGAATAATAATTAAGTGTTAAGCTTAAGCTTGCTTTAAGACTTCGGCGAATTGACCCTTGGATGGCTTAGCAGAGGAAGCTTCAACCTTCTTGGAGCCTAACTTTTCAGCGGAGAAAGCCTTGGCGTATGGGTTCAATCTTAATAAGACTTGCTTGTTCTTTAATGGGTTCTTCTTTAAGACGTGGGTACGCTTTTGGGTTGGTTGACCGGCTGGTCTAACAACAGCTTGAATTTCAGAAGAGTTGATTAATCTGGTAACATCAGAGTTGGCAATGATGTTGTGTGGTAAAGAGTAACCAGATTTGACGGATTCAACAGAATCGGAACCGTAAACGGAGTCTAACTTGGCGAAAGCGGATTCAGTCCAGATAACGAATCTACCTAAGTGAGCACCTGGGGCTAATTGTAATAAACCTAAGGAAGAGACAGAGGCGGTTTCGACACCTGGGATGTTTCTGAAAGCCTTGACTAAACCGTTGTCTTGACCGTAGACGACTAATGGACCTCTTCTTTGAGTGAATCTTCTGTTTCTCAACTTACCCTTACCAGCTCTTAACTTCTTGGACTTTAAGACCTTGACGACATCTCTGTGAGCACCGACAGCCTTTAAGATAGCAACAGCTTCCTTGGTCTTGGTGATGGATTCGACTTCAGAGGAGACAACTAATGGAATTTCTGGAATTTGTTCAACTCTGTGACCTCTAGCTAAGACTAATGGGGCAACAGCGGAGGCAGCAATAGCGGAGGCGGTGGCATAACGCTTTTCGTTATGGTTCACCTTGACGTGCCACTTTCTCCAGGTCTTAGTTGGAGCGAACATACGACCACCACGACACATGTTACCGAAAGCAGCTTGACCAGATCTGTGGGTACCACCACCACCAACTCTTGGAATTCTGGCAACAGCTCTACCAGTACCCCAGGATTCAGCAGAAGTTTGGTGACCAGCGTTTTCAGCGACAGCGTAAGCTTGTCTCTTGTTCTTGTTAACAGCAGTGAAAACAGAGTGAACGATGTCTGGTCTGATTGGAGCAGAGAAGACAGCTGGTAATGGTAAAGCGGAAGCAGTGACTTCACCGTTGACGGCGTAGACGGAAACTTGTGGACGAGCAACAGACATTTTGATAATATGTGTTATGTGATACTGTTTAAAAGATTGTTCTTGATCGCATGAGTTATTGTATTGTAACTTTTCATCGAATTTTTCAATTTTTCCTTTTTAACTTCGAATTTTTTTTTGAGCACCAAAGCGCGGTTAGTCTGAAAATTTTTCTGTTTCTGCAATCAGAGCAGCCTCACAGTAGGGTAAGCATGGTGTTTTTTTTCTTTAGTCACGTGTTGGCTTCTTGGAGAGTTTCAAAGACAATTATCGTTTTTTCGTTTTTCTTCGTGGAAGATGGATGTCTCTTAAAACAACTCGAGAAATGAAGTTTTAATCGATAATCGGATTGGCAGTATTTCTAACCTTAGATCTTGATTGATCATACAGGGGCCTTTTGGTGATTGCAATCTATGGAATTTATTGTGTATACATTACTATCTTAGCTCTTATTTGGATCAAAAGCAGCAACCTTGTCTTCGACCCCTTGTACTGGTAGGTTAGGTTGGAAAGTATCACTACCTGACCAGTCGACAACCTTAGCCTTAGCTGATTTCCCCTTAGTGAACTTGCTGGTATCAATATTCTTAAAGATATTGATTCTATCATTACTCCACTCTTTGGTGACATCTTCAAAGCCTTCCTTCCAAACCTTATTGTAAATCTTCTGTGTCTTTGCTTCTTCCTCTTGTCTGATTTCTTCTTGGGCCATCCACTCCATATGTCTTAAATCATCACTGGATGGTTCATAGATGTGCCAGATGACATAATGGGGAAGACCATAGACGTTGAACCCCATTCTTTTACACAGCTTACCAAAGGCTTCGGTTTCAGCATGTTTCTCGAAGGAGAAGGCTGGGAAATGGGATCCATCTCTAAACACCTTAGCTCTTGCCAAAATTGAAACACCACCAATACCATCTAATTCCATTTCAACTTCTGGATCCCCGTATGGATCTCTTAAGTATGCTAAGTGAGGTCTCCACGTAGCATATTCTTGGTAACCTTCGACAATAACAGCATCCTCACCTAATGTTTTGGCTAGTTGTAAACCACCTTCAGATTCTTGCCAAGAATTCAAATCATATGGTTGTTGACTGCCTAGCCAGTCTGGAAGTGGTCTCCAGACATTTGGAACAATAACATCTCTATCGTGGTGCATTAAATCTTCAATAATAGTAGCTGGAATGGTTTCAACATCAACATCTCTCCAGTACACCCAGGAGTGGTATGGCTTGATACTGACAGAAGATAGCCAGTTTCTGGCTCTAGCCATCAACTTTCTTCTTGGACCTTGAGCTTCAAACCCGTGACGGTCACTGAAACTTTGACCAATAACTTGACCGAAATCTTTCTCGAATATTTCAATATTACCGAATCTTAAAGACTTCTTTGGGCTAGTTTGGATTTCTCTCAAATGGTATAACAAAACACCCATGGTATCATCAGAACTGTCACTGACCAAGAATGCTAAGTCGATCAAATGATGTGGATAAGTCATGTTCTTCATATGACTAAAGAACATTGGTAAATGTGAAGCAGCATCTCTTAACGGCACACAGAACAAAATACGTTCCTCGTGTTGCCAGCCATCAGCAAGACCTTCGTAGTTCTTCAAATCGTAGAACTCAACACCCAAATCCGGAGAAAATGATGGGATATAAAGTTGGTTCAAGAGAATATTCGTTAGCACCTTCAATATGATCAGCACGGAGATCAAGGTACCCACAATGGAGATTGAATACTTATGTTTTAGTGTGTTTATTATTCTGACCAATGGTGACACATGCTGAGAGGATGGTGACGACCTGGTGAAGTCTGTTTTCGGAGAGTATGCCCTAGACATTTTGTGTTGAAAGTCTATCGATCAAATACTAGGACGAAATACAAATGCTCGAATAAATAAATAAAAATAAGATCCTATGACAAATAAAAACAAGATCTTTGATGATAACAGTTGATGAATTTAGTGCTGGTGTGTTTATGATTGGGGGCCTTCAGGTACCTAATCCAATTTTAACGTGAGGAACGTGAATCAATAACTGAATTAAATATCCTTCTTCGATTTGGATAGTTGGCCGGGTTCGATAATGAATGTCTATGATCCGAAATTTACGGATTTTAGGTCTGATATCAATTTATCAATTGAATGATACAAGTACATAAGCCTTAACTGGTCGTCAACCAAATTATCAAATTAAACAAAGACATCAATTTCCACAAGAAAAAAGCTGCAGCGAATGAAAGGAATTTCGCGGCAAATATAGGATGAAGTTTCTTCTTCTAATTTTGGGAACAGAAAATATACGCGATTATTTCCCTTTATGGAGACTGTTTTTTGGAGGCGCTAGAACTAAAGGCTATAATTAGATATTGTTATTGATACTTACAGGTTTTGGCTTCTTAAGGAATAAATATATTATTGATTTTAATACGTAAAATTCAATATCGTATTCAGCAGTGTGTGTGAGAAAATTAAACTATTTTCCTCTCGTTTTGTAAATCCATAAACTGTGTTATTGTACAAGTAAAAAAAATTTACCAGGCGTATTTGAAGGGACATTTCCCAAATCCGGGGTACACTGCATAAACTATTAACGTGACAGCTCCCTGATCCCCATGATAAAGAAATTAGGCTATTCGATATCATCCGGAAAACGGTTTTAAGTTTTCAAAATCCACTATTAATTCAAAGTTATGAAGATTTAATAAAACCTGCGGCAAACTGGAGTCTGGACAGACCAATCGATTCATTCAATACGGTAATACACTGTACAGTGTATGGACAACTGCTACAGGTATACATTTTTGGAAGAACCTACTATCTCAGGTACACGCCCAAGTCCAACAATCAACTAATTCATTTATCTTCCTTTGGAAATAATAGTAGTGTTCACTAGAGTCTAGACATAAGCTATATCAACTTAATATATCTGAACTGAGACACTATTGTGGTTCTTTTGATAAACTCAAATGATCAGTTAATATCTGGTGTTCCACTATGACTTACAGTACACAAAACAAATCAAAGAGTTTAGCCTCAATTTCTTCTTCACATCTTGCAAGACAGAATGATACAGAGTTGTTACAATCAAAGTCTCCTGTGTCGCACTTATTACCGTTCGTTTCAGCGGAGATATACAATCTAGCTAATTCAAGGCTAGATGGCCACTCTGTTGATTACGCATATGATTCATCAGATACAAGGCACCCAGCGTCCCTTTCCTCAAAATATAGGAAGCAAAAATCTTTCATTGAGAGACTACCATTTGAGATTAGGTACATCATTGCTCGGAAAATCTCACAATATGATGCTGTGAACTTACTGCGTGTCAACAAAGCTTTCTTCTGTTCTACTATTCCTAGGATTTACCATAGTATTCTCATTGACCCCAATTATTCCACATTTGATCAAGATTTGTATCTCTTATGTGGTGATGTGAATATAATTAATGAGACTACGTTCGTCAAATCAAAATCTAGCTTTAAATGTTTGTTGAAACGACTTACTGAAGACTTGAAATGGCTCAAGGGTGAAAACGGTCTTCCAATTAATTTCTCTCAATTGGTAAATAAAATTACTGTGATTGAACTACCAGAAAACTTTTACACTCCGTTTGATTTACAGTTTTTCAGTAATATACCTATTGAAAAAATGACGAACTTAACTAGATTTTATTGGAACTCAGATATCGAATTACCTTTTGATGTTTTTGGAAGATTACAAAACAAACAGAACTTACACACTTTAAAACTCAATTTGGACTTTAAAGGGTTTGCTTCTACCGGCGAACAAACTGGTTCTCAAGACTACAATTTGAAAGAGTTTTTCAATTATTTCCAAGGGTTTGAACATCTTGAAAAGCTTTCTATTGAACCTTTTCTTGATAGTACCAACCTCTTTCAACTCTTCAAAAATTTGACGAGGTGTGACCGTAATTCAAGGGCATTGGATCAATTACGTGTCTTAAAACTTGCGAGATTCAACTCAAGTAAACATTACATCAAGAAAATATCCTCTTCGTTATTGGTTTTGACACATTATACTATAGAGAATGAGAATATTGATATGACAGAATATGATCTACATTGTGTCAGTTCCCTCACCAAAACTATTGATTCTAACTTGAAACGTTTGAGAAAGTTGTCATTTGACTCATTTATTATCAGTTCCATTGATGCTAACCATCTGGCTCAAACAATTGATTTGAGTGTCCTTACTCACCTTGAACTGAGGAATATCACAGAAGTACAGATATTACCTGGAATTGAATTCTCGCTTTCAAATAATGAAATGTTTGCAAGGATGGATGAGGGATTCTTGCTAAGATTAGCGCCATATTTGATCAATTTACAAAATCTTTACATCGATTTTCGGGAAAGTATTAGAGATTCAGTACCTAGTTTCATCAGTCTGTTACGGGGAATTAGTCTTTCTGGTGGATTAAAAGAACTTGATGTGACCATCAGATGGAATGTAACCAAGATGTACTCGGTTCGTTCCTGGAAAGAATTGTGCTCACAGTATGTTGGTTCTATTATCTCTCATTCGGGGACACTTGAGAAGCTTTCACTTGATACAAAGGAAGATTCAGTTTTTAGTGACTTGCATAAGTTGATCCCGACAGATATAGTATTGCAATTGAAGCCTCTAGATAAGTTGAAATCTTTAAGACTTCATGAATTTTCAATTCAGCGATTTGCACCTTCCTTAGTGTGCTCTTTTCCAGCATTGATAAACTTGGAATTATTTGGTTCTGGAGCCGGTGCTGCCCCTCATATGGGACAAACAATTGTTCATGATGGTGTCCTGGATGATTGGTTAAGGGTGCACCATGTTGCCAACGCCATAAATGAAAAGAACAAGAACATCAGACTTATTAAGATAGACAAATGCCTTTTTGAAGTTCAGGATCAGAAGTTTATTATGCCAAGATATTCAAACCTTAAAAGATGGTTTGATGAGAAGGTTCGTGTCTCGTTGGCCAGAGATTTCAATTGCTAACTCATAGTGACAATACTACACATATGAATGTAAGTATTCGAAACAGTCAAAGATTATACTGGTCTATATGCATTCAACTTAAGTACACAAGTAATGAAACAAAAATTAACCAGTGTCACCTAGCGCAAGCTTTCTAATATAACCCAACCTCAAACTATTTAACCAGCCCTCACATAATGATACAGCATCTGCTAGAAGGTTTTTCTACTGTACCTTTTTCACTTGACGAATTTGAAAATCCTTCAGATGGAAACCGGCTTTTAGAAAAACTTTTAACAGGTGTTTGCTTAGTTTGAGTACTTGAGCTCTGTTCATTCTGCGATCCTTTCTTTGGATATGATACTGTAGTTGAGCCTTCTAATGAGGCCATTCTTTCCTGTTCAATTACTTCATCTTGGTTAGTTAAAACTGTGCTGCTTCCTGTTGGACTTACGATGGTGGTCACATCTTCAACGATACTATTGTCTCTTAATGATCTTGGTGTTGTATTTTTGTTTGATCTTAAGTCTTCAATGGATCCTAAATGTACTTGAGAGCATCTCCTTTGTCCTGAGTTGGACATGATTTTTTCCAAGTTTGTGTTTGTTGTGAAAGTTGATGTATTGTTGACGCGGTCGTTCAAGCTCTTCTGTAATGATTGGGGGGATTTGAAACCGTCCTTGTTGTTTTCGTTGGAGTCGTTAAGCTTCTTCAACTGCTCTCTTATCTCCTTCTTTCTCCTGAGAATGGCCTGGCCTAATAGTATGAACGGTTCGTTGACATTTAAGTTGTTCTTGGCACTGGCTTCAAAATACCCTATGAGACCAAGTTGTTCAGCAGTTACTTCCCCCTCACTTGGCTCCACTTGTCTATCAAGCTCAAGGTCTATCTTGTTACCGACTAATACCATAGGCGGTACTTCCTTTCGCACTCTGACGATGTGGTTGTATTCGTTATTAATAGAAAGGAAGGATTCAATCGAATCAATACTGAAAACTATGACAAATCCATCAGCTTCGCTGTACTGCAAGTCTTTCAAAGGGGAATAATCATCCTTGATTGCTGTATCTAGAACATGATAATTGTAGAATTTACCATCTATCTCGGTTGTCTTGAAATAGGTGTCTTCGATGCTCGAATCGAAATCAATGGGGAAATGCTGTTGGATGAATTGTAAAGTCATGGCTGATTTGCCTGCACCAAGTTGCCCTAGTACGCAAATCTTGATGCTTTCTAGCTCATTATTCCTGCTTGAATACATAACTGTGATGTTGATTGATTTTTTGTTGGATTCAAATGTTCTGCTGGTTTCGAAAATTCACTATTTAAAATATTTGCCTCTCTCTAAATTGTGGGATACCACTACGTTTTATAAAAACCACCTTGATTCTGGTCCCCAAGTCCCGACTTCCAAGTTCCAACCCCAACGGCTTATGCGTTTAAAATTTATAAGAGCTGAGCAACGTTTGAACTTTGTGCAGGTGTGCACGCTAGCTGACGTACAGAAATTTCCTGACAACCGTTGTAATCGGAATTTCCACAGACTATAAGTCTTGAGGTTTGATTCACTCCAGAGTCCAGATATTCTGTATTGGATTATTAAGTATATAAAAGAATGTTTAATAATTAATGTATAAAATATATATTAGTCCAAATCTAGGTGGAGAAGACGTACCACCTACTAGTTACCACTCTGACTCTACTTGTAAGTTGTAGGTATTTTCCTCAAAAAAATCCCCATGTACGTCTACGACCTACGACTGTCCAAACAATTTGATTATATCTGCTCCAGCTTCCAGCCTGCTGGGAGAAGCAAAAATAGCCTTGGTAGAAACCCACAAACGACTCAACTCTGGACAGCAGAATGTCTGCCCACTGGCGATAATATTTAAATACACATGTTTATCATTTGTGAGATTTACAGCACGATATTCAGAAAGAAAATAAATTTAATAAATCGATGTACTGATTTTTGATCGGGTTAGGGGAACCAGCTTGAACTTTGGGTACTTACTGTCTTAACAAATTTAGAGTCTGAATGTGTCGAGTGAGACTTTTGAGTTTTCGGTCTGAAGTCTGAAGTCTTGGACTCTGGATTCTGGACTCTGGACTCTGGACTCTGGACTAAACTGTTAGGAATTCTAGAGAGCGCAAAACATAGGATGACCTTGCCCAGGTAGGTGCGGCACTGCAGTGTCACCGTAGTGTGTTGGAAATTGGAAACTTGGTGCCTTTTAATGTGTGAGAATTAAGATTTTTTAACATATATGTTAAGATTTTAGAGAAAAATCCCGATTTCTTACTTTTTTCACCGAATTCAATTGTTGTCAGGCGAAAATTCCGAAAAGTTCACGCATTCAGATGCATGTCCAAAAAACTTAGACAATTAAATTTCCGGAAAATCTTTGTTTGGGGGGATCTCTGTCTCAAGTCTTGTCTCCTCATTGATTTTAGTATCACTCTATAGTCCCTAGTCTGAACTCTCCTGAAAATCGATACGTTGAAAGTTATTTTAGGGCACTATCTGTAACTTCCCTAGTTCAACCTGAAAAAACTAATATTGTTAAAATTCAGTTTGATTATGCATAAAATAATGTTTTACTGGTGGTCATATAGAAACCCAGTACATAAGGACCGAGTTATAATAGATGATTATAAATATGTTGTGTATTGAATTGTCATAAAAAGTCACTTAACTTTATCTTTTGCAAAATAGTGAAGTTGTGATTTACTAGAATTGGGAATCAATTAAATGTACTTCGTACAAAGAAAAGGTCTATATATTGGTGGAAGATAAAACCCAATATATGTTTTGTTTGCAAGATGAGAATTTAGTTAGATATAAAGTACATAATCCATCTTGCAAACAAGTTTTTAACTCTCAATGCTTATACATTGAAAATGTTCATTACACTTTATTGTGACAAAGAACTAGTAGGTAGCATCCTCTATGTATTATTGAGATCAATGGCTCTTGAATAAACAGACATCTGACAAATACCTAGCGTTCTTCACGATCATGGTCATCTCTCTTGCCTTTTCTCTTCTTTTTGTCAGCTTGGTTTTCTTGAAATTCCTTGGTTTGTCTGACAGCTTCACCGGTAGCCTTGTCAACGGTGTCGTGTAAACTTAAAATAATATCTCTATCAGGGACTTCCTTTGGTAATTTCATTTCAATTACGGCTTCGATTCTCAAGATAAGTTCCAAGTCATATTGTGTCACTAAGGAAATGGACTTACCAGATCTACCAGCTCTGGCAGTTCTACCGACTCTGTGAATATAAGCCTTAGAATCAGTTGGAATATCATAGTTGATCACTATATCAACAGATGGAATATCTAAACCTCTGGCGGCCACATCAGTGGCAACTAAGATGTTTCTTTCACCACCCTTGAATTTATTCAAAGCACCTAATCTTTGAGCTTGGGTTAATTGACCATGTAATGGAATAGCGGAGAACCCTAAAAGTCTTGCTAGAAGAGCTGTTCTTTGAGCATGAGCACATGTTCTTGTGAAAATAATAATGGATTTTCCAATAAATTCGTTCAAGAGATAGACTAAATATGTGTTCTTGTAACCTTCTGGGACAACCATTAATGTTTGAATCAAAGTGTCGACGGTGGCATATTTGTTGGAAACGGCAACACGGACAGGATTGGTTAGTGAGGCACGCTGTAATTTCTCAATCTTGGAAGTCATTGTAGCAGAGAACAAATAGGTGGTTCTTTCTCTAGGTATCACCTTAAGAACCTTATCTAAAACTGGGCCGAATTCCATATCTAACAATCTGTCAGCTTCATCCATCACTAAGAACTTCAAAGAACGTAACGAGAATCCCTTGGTGTTTTCCAAATGATCCATCAATCTACCAGGTGTGGCAATAATAACATGTGGCTTTCTCATCAAATCCCTAGCTTGGTCCATCATATCCATACCACCGACGATTGTAGCACATCTCAACCCCATATTGGAACCCAACGCATCAAAAGTTTCTCTGATCTGAACGGCTAACTCTCTTGTCGGAGCCAACACACAAGCAAAGAATGGAGTTTGAGCATACCACAATTGCTGCAGAATAGGAATGGTGAACGCGGCAGTCTTACCAGAACCGGTTTGTGCTAACCCAATGATATCACGGCCCTCTAAACCATATGGGATAGCCTCAGCTTGAATTGGTGTTGGTTTGTCGAACTTTAAAGCTTGACAAGCCTCGAGCAATTCTGGAATAAGCTTCAAGTCTGAGAAAGATTGGACTTTTGTTTCTTCGGATTCTTCGACATTGATTGATAAGGCTTTCTCCTGTGCTTCTTGTCTTTCTTTCTTTTCATATTCCTTGTTGGCCTTGATCTTAGCCTCCTTTGCCTTTTGTTCTTCAAGGGCTTTCTTCTTGATCTTCTCGGCAAGCGAGGACGCAGTCTCCTTCTTTTCTTGCTTCTTGATAGACTTCTTCACCTTAGTACTTGGGGCCATTGTGGATGAATTCTTTGTGGAAATTCTTGTTACACGACTATCCATATTCGTGCATTAGCAGGAACTTTAGTTATTATTTGAAGTACTAATACTTTTTTTTTCTATACAGGTCAGCAGTTTAAAATTTCTTCTGTGGTGTTCGGATGTCATCAGCACAAAAATTTTGATAGCAGAAAATTTTAGAACCCAAACAAAAGTACAAGAAGAAGAGACATCAGCACATAACGAGGAACGATATTTCATTGGCACTACATCCGAATCTAAAAAGAGCTCAAAATGGCTAAAAGAAGAGTAAGAAAACTTGACAACTATTACGAAAACTATCTATTTTGATCTTGATTTACTAACATCCACCTTCAGCAAAAAACTAGAACTCATGCCAAACCAAACGAAGATGAACAAAAGAAGATCCCACGTTCTATGGTTCTCAGAATAGGTTCCAACATGAAGAACCACTCTTTGACGCAATTAGTAAGAGACATGAGAAATGTCATGCAACCACACACTGCTATCAAATTAAGAGAAAGAAAGTCTAACAAATTGAGGGACTTCGTCGTCATGGCTGGTCCTTTGAATGTTTCACATTTAATGGTTTTCAGTCAATCTGAAGCTGGTACCACCCAACTTAGAATAGGTAGAATGTCCAGAGGTCCAACTATCACTTTCAAGGTTGAAAATTACTCTCTTTCCAAGGATGTCAACAGAATCTTGAAGACTCCTAAATCCATCACCAAAGAATCCAAAGAATATTTAAACCCTCCGCTATTAGTTTTGAACGGTTTCACCAACCCGGCTAAGGCTGAACCACATGAGAAATTGATCATCACCACTTTCCAGAACTTGTTTCCAGCTATTCAACCTCAATCCACCAGAGTTTCATCCGTTAGAAGAGTCTTAATGATTAACAAAGATACCGAAACTGGTCTTATTGATTTACGTCATTACGCTATTGACACTAAGGCTGTCGAAGGTTCTAAGACCGTTAAGAAGTTGATAAATGCTAAAACCCACTTGAGAAAGAAGCTTCCGAACTTGAGTAAAACCACTGATGTTGCAGACTTATTATTAGACCCGTATGCTAACGGTGGTTTCACCAGTGATTCCGAAGTTGAAGAAGACAGTGTTGTCGATCTTGCCGAAGATAGAGACTTGGGCTCAGTTAAGGCTGCAGATGGTGAAATTCAACCAGAAGAAACCTCCAACATCAGAAAGAAGGCTATTAAGTTGACCGAATTAGGTCCTCGTCTAAGATTGAACTTGACTAAGATTGAAGAAGGTGTCTCATCAGGTAAGGTCTTATATCACCACGATATCAAGAAGTCCAAGAAGGAAGTTGCTGCTTTGGAGGCTAAGCATGCCGAACGTCAAAAGATCAAGGATCAAAGAAAACAAGAACAAGCTTCGAACATTGCTGAAAAGAAGGCTAAGAAGGATGCTAAGAAAGAACGTCGTAAACAGCGTGAAGAAGAGAGAAACCAAGGTACTGGTCAGGACTCTGATGCTGATGAAGGTGAAAACGAAGATGTGGAAAGTGATATTCCAGAAGATTTGGACAGTGACTTGTACAGTGATGTTGATGATATGGATGTAGACTCTGACTAAGAATTCCAATGTGAAACTGTTAAAGTATAGTTAAATAGTAAAGAGATGTTTTATTCAAAACCTTCAAAATTCCGTTGGATTAATGAATAATAAAAAATCGATCAGGTAAACAGTGTGCAATTTGTTTAGTTGCCCTTATGTTCAGATCTCAATGCCTCCTTGTGTTATTTCCTAATCGGGGTATTTCGATCTGTGTTTTTTTTTTAAGTATTTAGATTTTTGAACAACTGACTGCATGTCGCGAAGCAAATCGAAAGGTTGGACTCGGTGGCATTTATATTGTTTGTTTTGAATTCCAACAACTATCCCCTCTACAAAGAGAATGCAATTAAAGAATTATTACCAATATTCCATCTAAGAAATATCTCACATAATGGATTTCGAAGCGAATGAAGACGTCAACGGTGCTCGTTTCTCCTGGAATGTTTTCCCAAACTCCAGAGTCGAAGCTTCGAGATTAACCGTTCCACTGGGTACTTTATACACACCATTAAAGATTAACCCAGAGTTACCAATTGCCAGCTACGAACCTCATCTCTGTGCCACCAGCACATGTAAGGCTATCTTGAACCCTTACTGCCAGCTTGATCTCAGAGCCAGTGTGTGGTTCTGTCCAATTTGTTCTGCTCGTAACATGCTGCCTCCACATTATACCAATTTGAACCCTGAAATGCTTCCTTTGGAATTACAAGGTTCCTCTACCACTATGGAATATATCTTATCTAGACCTGTTCAACAACCACCAATCTTCTTGTTTGTTGTTGACTTGTGTCAAGACGAGGATAACTTGGAGGCCTTGAAGGAAACCCTTGTCTTGAGTTTAAGTTTGTTGCCACCAAATGCTTTAGTTGGTTTGATCACTTACGGTTCTATGATTCATTTACACGAATTGAGTGCTACTCACTCTAAGTCTTATGTCTTCAGAGGTAACAAGGACTACGGTTATGATCAATTAGATGATTTGTTATCCAAGAACTTCACCAAATTCTTCTCAGTCTTGCAAGAAGTTGAATTCCAGTTGACCGAATTAATCGAAAACTTGACTAAGGACTCATGGACTGTTGAAACTAGCAACAGACCATTGAGAGCCACTGGTGCCGCTTTATCCATCGCTGTTAACTTACTACAAGGCTCATACACTGGTTTTGGTGCTAGAATTATGTTGTTCTCTTCTGGTCCTGGTACTGTCGCTCCTGGTTTGATTGTTGGTAACCAATTGAAGGAACCAATCAGATCCCACTCTGATATTGAGAGGGACAATGCTAAGCACTACAAGAAAGCTTTGAAATTCTATGATGGCTTAGCCGAAAAGGCTGCCACCAACGGTCACACTGTTGATATCTTTGCTGGTTGTTACGATCAAAACGGTATCTCTGAAATGCAATCTTTGACCAACAAGACTGGTGGTATCTTGTTGTTAACCGATGCCTTCACTACCTCGATTTTCAAGCAATCTTTCTTGAGATTATTTGGTAAGGATGAGGATGGATTCTTACAAATGGCCTTTTCCGGTAACTTAGAAGTTAAGACCTGTAAAAACTTGAAGGTTTCTGGTTTAATCGGACACGCGTTCTCTAACAAGGCTAACGGCCCTGGTGTTTCCGACTCTGAAATTGGTATTGGTGGTACTACATCATGGAAATTAAACGCTATTTCTCCAAACCAGACTTATGCTATCTTCTTCGAATTGGCTAACCAAGTTCAAGGCGCTCAAACTTTCATTCAGTTCGTCACCCATTATCAACACAGTGCTGGCCAGTACAGAGTTAGAGTCACTACCTTGTCTAACGCTTTAGTCCCATCCAATGACTTATCCATTAGCGGTGGTTTCGATCAGGAAGCTGCTGCTGTGTTGATGTCCAAGATTGCTGTTTTCAAGGCTGACGAGGACGACTCTGCTGATGTCTTAAGATGGACTGATAGAATGTTGATCAAGTTATGCAGTAAGTTTGGTGATTACCGTAAGGACGATGCTCAATCATTCAGATTGGCTCCGCAGTTCTCATTATATCCTCAATTCATGTTCTACTTGAGAAGATCCCAATTCTTAGAAGTCTTCAATAACTCCCCTGATGAAACTGCCTTCTATAGACATGTCTTATCCAGAGAAGATACTACGAACTCGTTGATTATGATCCAACCAACATTGACTTCTTTCTCCATGACTGGTGAACCTGAAGCTGTCTTATTGGATTCTGTCTCCATCAAACCAGACACAATCTTATTATTAGACACATTCTTCCACATCTTAATTTACCATGGTTCCACTGTTGCTTCTTGGAGAGCTCAAGGTTATCAAGATATGCCTGATTACGTTGCATTCAAGGAGTTCTTGGAAGAACCAAAAAAGGAAGCAGCTGAATTATTGATTGATAGATTCCCATTACCAAGATTCATCGATACCGAAGAAGGTGGTTCTCAGGCCAGATTCTTGTATTCTAAATTAAATCCATCTGTTAAATATGATTCTGGTGCTACCAGAGTCGATGGTGGTGTTGTCTTGACTGATGATGTCTCCTTAGAAAAGTTTATGGAACATTTACAAACCTTGATTGTTGGTGGTAGTGTCAACTAGTGTGTTGGCTATCATCTTGCTGTACATTATGTCGCTTGTTCCTGTTTTGTATCCAACTGTTTAGAGTATTAATTATATTATCATGAATCTTTTTTAAAAAAAAATTGGAGTGTTTTACACTGATGTATTGTTATATATAAAGTCCCATTTAATATCTCTGCCTATCGCAAGCACCTAACATATAATCACTTAAGAATAACATTCGCATTCCGTAGCTCAAGGTACTGTTGATCGACGCCAGATCCAAGATTCTTGACAACCGTAAATACTTCCTTGTTGTGATATCTCAAGTTATTGCTTGGAGATCTGTAATTTCCTTTCAATCCAGTGATATCACAGTACTTCTTAGTGGGTTTGATTGAAGGTGGTGCTTGTACTGTGAAGTAATTGACTGAATTTAAATCACCAGCTTCTGTCTGCTTAAGAAATTTCTGCTCGTCAACTAGAAGCTGTTTCAGAGGTTTGACACGTTTGCTTTTCTTGACCTTGGATGCCTCTGTTTTGAAACTAGCTGGTGGGCTGTTAAGCTCCGCTACCTGGTATATGTCTATTGTCATTGCTGTATGATAATTGATGGGTTATCTGGTTGATTGTATACTTATTTATTGGTTGGTTGGTTGAGTATCTCAATTGCAAGTTGGATTAAGGTGAGGAGTTTATATGGATTTAACATTTTCGATCTAAGGAGATCTAGAATTAAGAGCGCGCGAGCATCTTAGTCAAGAAAAAAGCTGGTTGAAAAAACCGGATTTAGATGAAATGACCAACAACTGAAGTCTGATGCACAAAGGGTGTACTCTTGCCTTTTCTAATCCTAATCACCTCCATTTCACACTCCTCTGTTACCAAGAAGACACTAGACATCATGTATTACTGGGCAATAACAATGGTTGCTCTGGCAATATTCTCCCTTCTCCGCAGACTCTGGGCACTCCGTCTAATTCCTACAGAGGAACTTGTCAAGGTGCTAAACATTGATATCCCAAAGTCCTCCAAGATTTCCATAGATAACGTCACAAAGTCTGAGGTGTTCATCCACTGGGAAATACCCACATTCAAAGAGAACCTTACCAATGTTTCCAAGATCGCATACTTCATTCTCTTTGTCAACGACAAACAACTCCTAGTTTTAAATCCGACCGAGAAAAATGCATGCCTCTCTGAACTACTTCCAAACACTTGCTATAAATTAGACTTGATTACAGTGAATGGAAGTGGTTATAGAGCGAAATCTGAATCAGTCCATATCAGAACCAAGTCCACCAAGATCGATGGGTTCAAGAACAAAGCTCTCCTAGAAAACCCTGAGTCTCTCTTCAAATTATTAACATTCAATCAAGTCGATGTTTCATCTATTCACAAAATCTCTACTCCACTGACTCAAAATGTTAACAATATTATGTCTAATGGTAATAAAGAGGAAACAGACAATATTACCAGCGCCACTACAAATAGTGCCACCAGCAACTTTGGTGCTACTCTCAATGTCAATCCCTCTCAAAGGGTTGGTAGATCAAGAGCAAATACTGTTAATTCAGATATGCGCTCCAGTGTTCACCCTGCGGCCTCCACCGCATGTTTCAACCTCGATCAAGACCCAAGAGAAATATTCAATATTGATGACCTACGTTGGTATCTTGAATCTGGTCAAGATGTTTTACAAGAGTTGATCACTCAGCAAGAACAAACCCTAGCTGATTTCAAGGAATCTGAGGCACTATTGGTTAAGGAAAGAGACAGTTTACGTGAACGTGTGAAGTTAGGCATCAATAATAAGAAAGCTTTGGTCTCTGAGGCCAAAATGTTAGAAGACTCAAGAAGATTGATCGAATTGAAGAAAAAGAAGATGATTACAAATTTGGAGAAGAGAAAAAACAACATCGAACAGAAGGTCGCCGAATTAGATAAATGGAATAAGATGCTGGATGAATTTGATAGTGAACAACAAAGGTTGTCTGAATCTGAGAAACAAATCCACTTGGAACTCGATGATGAATTAAGGACTATGAAATCCAAGGTTCTTATTCTACAGACCAATTTGAATGAAGTTGAAGAAGAATTCAAACGTGCTAATCACAAGAGAAGACACTGCGAGGCCGTTCTTCCTGTCTTGACCGAAACCATCAGCACAGTTAACAGAAACATGGACCAATCTGGCTGTATCAATCTAGTTGGTGTGCAAGCCTTGGAAACCCTTAAGAATGAAGATGAGGATATCTACAGGAAATTGAAAGATGTTGTTGATCAAGATTCCAAATTAGAAGCTGAATGGAGGGCTGAGCAGCAGAAGGAAGTCTATAACTGTATGCAGGTTAGTAAGGCTTTTGACGTTGTGAAAAATGAGAATCATCAAATTAAACAGGTCATTCAAAGCCAAGCTTTACAACGTCAAGCAAGTAGCTCAACTCCACCACAAAGCTTTTCGATGATTAACCCATCACAGCATCCTCCTGTCTCTGGTGGTAGTAATGGCACCAATAATGGCACAGGTGGATTTTCTTATCCATCCTTGTTGAACCCACATGCTAATATGTCTCAAGCTTCTTATAACTATGATGTTATGGGATCCAATCCCTCTTTGAATTCTTTCTCTCAGACGCAGCAGCAGCAACAAGTATCATCCCAATTCTCCAATACTTCGCCTTGGCAAAACCATAGAAGTACTTCATCTTATCCAAACAATGGCTTACAGGGTCACAATAATTCTAATAATATCTCACTGGGGTTGTCCTCAATTTCGAACGACGTTAACGATTATGACCATTTGAATAGCTATAATGATCCTTTGGATTCACAGCAACCTGCTTCTCATGGTTTCTTACCATCTGGTCTTATCTATGACGAGCTCAATTCTGATGCCTTTTTCAACTCATCTGCCCATAAAGGTGGTATGTTCTCAAGCCCTTTGAATCAAATGGATCAAAGTTCTGTCTCTTCCAATACCTTGATGCAAAATGGACGTGATGTTAATGGTACTACTGTGGGGACTGCTTCCTCTTTGACGGGTACTAGCCTGAACTTACACTACAATCATAGTCCACATATCCCTAAGGCTGTCGGTTCAGGAAATAGGAGTTTGTTTCTTGGTAATCAGGCTTCTAACTTTGCCTTTGAAAATAATAATAGTAATAATATGAACGCTAGCTCGTTGGTTAAGAACAATCCGCCCTCACCTCCACATGAATTTCTCTCTGCTCATAACTCACCAAACCAAATCAAAGGATCGATCGATAACACTTCAATACTTCCAGTTGATGGCACAAATACTGCTAAATTCAATAATCAAGCTTCTACGGCATCCATGGTTGACTTCGGAAATAGCATAGATTCATTCGTCACTGCCAATAATGGGAATGCACAAGTTGCTAACGAACCTTTAAACGCTACGAATGTCAATGATTCCTCTAACACAAGAGATTCGCATTCTGGTGGCAGTTTTCCAAGAAGATTTTCTGGTATTTTCAATTTGGGATTCGGTAAGAGAAGCAATATTAATGAAGAATCCCATGATAGTATCAGCCATAGTCCAGCTTCCGTCTCCGTTTCTCCACAAAAGCATCAGCATAGTAAGTTCTTTAGACCTTCTACAGACACTGAAAAGGCCAAGCCATCATCCAGTTCATCGATGGAAATGTCCACTTCATCTATACAAAACAATGGGTCAGTGTTCCCTTTTATGAATAGCAACAACGTTGAACAGCTGGATTTTTGGAATGTTCAAGGCTCGGGTGATTTCGGCACTGATTGGAATATTTCTTCACAAACGCAACCTCATGCTTCCATTGCCAAGTCACATCTTTCTATCGCATCACCACTTTCAGACACAATTAACAAGGTTTCTACTAATTCCCAAAGATCTGCTGCATCTTCTCAGGTAATTGATGAAGAAGATGAACATTTACCAGAATTAGGTAGTGATATTGGTGTTCCAACTCAAAAGGTCGTCACTAATAAGTCCTTCACCAACTCTATCAATTCGAGAGGTTCTCATTCTGCAGATGGAAATTCATCTGGATCATTTTTCAGAAACAAATTTCTTGGTGGTTTTGGTGATCAATCTAAGTCGCCAAATAGATCTTCAGGAACGCCATCAAGGATTGATGATTCTGATTTAGAAGAATACAACCCGGTCATTATACCACGTAAGACTTCTATTTTTTCTTCTTCATCACATTCCTCCAAGAAGAAATCGAGAAAACAATCATCCAGTTCGAATGAAGAAGGTACCAACTCTATCAACACTCCATCAAGTAGTGGAAGTGGTTCATTTAGTGCAGGAACTAATGAGCACAGTGGTTCTCTGAAGAGTTTTAGAAGATTAAGTCTGTTTAATGGTAGAAGTAGCTCTCACGCTAAAGATGACGAATGATAAATTGGTGGTCTGTTTTTACTGCTTTTTAGGTATGAATATATAATGAATTTTGATAGAGCATTTTAGCGATGCCATTTCACAAAATAAGATTGATTGGTCTTTAAATGACAATTATTGAAAGTTTTGAAAACTGGTGTATTGATCCCAGATCTTAGATCTATAGATCTCAAAATCAAATATTTCCATTTGGAGTGCATAAAATTTTGTTAATGAATTCTTCTTGGTAGTTATCATTCCGATCTATTATGTAACAAGCTAAGATAAATTATACTATGAGTCTGGTTATAACCCACTTTTCCACTTATGTACAGGTTGTATGATCAACCTTGAACCCTTCGGTATTAAATTCAAATCTTTATGATTTTAAGTCAGTCGAAGATAATGATTATTCTACACAAGCACAGGAGTTTTTATTTTCTTTCTAAGGACTACACAAGTTCAATCTATATATGTTTTGATTTTCTCTAATGCTTTATCATTTTCGAACTTATAACTCTTTAGAAGAGAGACACCTTAACAAAATCAAGGCTCTATTTAACTTTCTTTAACAGTCGTTTCACTATAATACTTACTACATCATATTCTAATAAAGGACATAATGAATCCCTATCTTAATCTGTAAACAACATATTTTTTTCTCCAATAGTCGAAGCCACACCAATCTTATTTTCCATTAATTCAAACAACAACAACAACAACAACAACAACAACAACGTAACGAGACTGAATTAAACTCTGACCGGTTTTTGAAGCACCCTTCAAAATGATTAATTATTCTAGACCTTTCTTTTTCAATAAACGTTTCAATTATAATATACAAAACTAATGATACATATACATAATTTAGCTGATGACTTCTATAAAGACAAACAAACCTCCAATTTAATAATATTTCCAAAAACTATCATCATTTTTTTTTCAATAAACGTTTCAATTAAAATATAAAAAACTAATAACACATAAATCTAATTTAACTGATAACTTCTATAAAGACCACCAAACTTCCAATGCCACGTTTCCAAATATTTCATCATTTCAAACTTCTTAACTTGAGATTTTCAAATTTAAATTGTTGCCAACCTTAACATTCATATAAGAGCAATCAATGGAATTCAATTATCTATTGAATGTTCACCTGAAATCTCAAAGAAGTAAGAAACCTTCCATATTCTTCTATTCCGTTAAATATCAATCTGATTTCAAAATTATCAGCTGTTCTTCTTTTTTTTTATCAACAATATAATTTCATTCATTCAAATAATAATTAAAAGATCACCTCTTCTTCAATCAACCATGAGAATCTTATCATAAGCAGTAAATCATCTATCTTCAAGTCTTAAACTTCAACCACTTTCGATTCAGTTTCCTTCTCGTCAAAAACATAGTTTAGTAACAACTGGGTCATATCTTTATGTTGATATTTCATGAACAATTGCCTCTGATTGCTTAGTGTTGGACAATTATGAAACCACTAACACCCCTGTAAGAACAAGACCATTAGAACCCTCATTAATTTATATTGATTCCACCCGAATTATTAGCTGATACCGTGTTCTTATTTGAATAAACCTTAATCAAATAACTTGTGAAGAAACTCTCAAACTGACGAAACAGTTTACTCTCTAGTTTCTCTGTCTAGGAATGGGGATATATCCGGATACCCAGTCCTCATATCCTTCTAATTCCTTTCATCATTTCTCTGTAGTAGCTCTTCATCTGGTAATGAGTATGAAGTACATCCTTCAAACCTTCGACCCCAAAATCCGAC
>JAKUBK010000214.1:0-40230 GCA_030566875.1 Waltiozyma chaumierensis | reverse complement strand
TATGGTCTGTCAAACTGATATTTCCAGAATTACATATCTCCTTATATTTTTTATTTCATGTTACTTCAAGGGCGAATTTTACGCCTTTAAATTGTTCTTGTTAGGACTTTTGTCTGTCAGGAAACACCGGCTTTTTAGTTCGGAGGTTTAATCAATAGTACCGTTATACAATAATTAAATTCATTAAAACTTAAAAGTTAAGGTGGTTTTGTACCTTGATCTATTTAAAACATAATTAAAACCAAAAAAACATAACAAAGAAATATTTTAAACCCAAAATCAAACAAACATGCAAACGGCCACAATACTATGAACCTTAATAATCAACAACAGACTTCTCACCACTCAACACATCATTGCCCGAAGCACTAGTGCTACCTTGTTCAACATGGTATTGGTCAACTTCATCGTTTGGAATCTTCTTAATATCAGTGATCCAGAAACCATCCGAACCAAGGACTTCTTGAGAGACCAAGGTGTACTTACCAATTCTTGGAAGGATTTGAGTCCAAATAGCCCAGTAAATAGCACCGATACCAAAGATACCCCAAGTGGTAACACAGTGGATGTAGTATGGCAAACTTTCGTAGACAGAGTGCTTTTGAGATTCTGTTGGTGGAACATAAGGAGCGACAACCAAGTACAAGGAAGAAAGTGTGAAGAACACAGCGACAAAGATGTTGACCTTTAATGGTGCATTCCAGTTGTTCTTTCCTCTGCGAGCTTGAACCTTCAAGTAGATCAAACCAATACCGACAAATAAGTTAACAACATTCAATGGGTAGGAAATCAAGTTCATGATGAAGTTATAAGCATCACCTGGTGGTGGGGCGATGATGGTGATCAAACAGATAAGCCAGTGTTCCAAGAAACCGGTAAATGGAGAGTTGAATGGCTTTGTAGAACCGAGAAACTTGGAGAATGGCAACACATTGGACTTAGCTAAAGAGTTAACAATTCTACCTTGACCTGCCAAGACTGACATAACATTACCAATCGCAGAGATGGCAACAACGGATGATAAGAATTTAGTTGCAGTCTTATTGTTAAAAGCAATATCGAAGAAGTTGGCGGCTAAGATCGTCTTGGAGGAAGCAATGACATCCTTTGGAACAATAGCGAAGTAAGCAATGTTGACAAATAGGTATAAGATGGCAATGGAGATCAAGGCAGAAGGAGCAGCGAACTTCAAAGTCTTGACCGGGTTTCTGATTTCACCCAAAGCATAGTTAGCGTTAGAGTAACCAACAAAGGACCAGATGACATTGTACAAGGCGTTAACAACACCATAAGCTGTTGCACCCTTGGCTGTAGCGAAACTGTCAACAAAGTTATCAGTCTTCTTCCAACCACCTAATGCAACCCAGCCAGTGACAACAATGATAAGAATGACGATAATCTTGAATAAACCCAAGACATTTTGAGTGTAAGCACCAAATTTAATGTAAAGACCATTAGCTAACAAAGCCCAAGTAATCACACCAATACCAATGGCACGAGTGTTCCATCTGGTTGGTTCGACCTCGGCAGCAACTAGAATATATTGACCAGCAACGATAGCATTACCAGAAGCCCAACCTAGCAAAAGGACATATGAGGAGTATAATGAGGTGATCAAGAACTTTGGTTTGGTGTAAACATATTCAAGGTAGTTCTTCTCACCACCATTACGGGGAATAGCACTACCAAATTCCATGTAAACATACAAACCAGCAAGAGCAATCAATGCACCAATGACCCAAAGGATCAAAGCTAAACCAACAGATCCGTTACAAAGGTTGAAGATAGTAGAAGATGTGGCAAAGACACCCGTACCAATCATACGGTTGATACAGAGGAACATCGCAGAGATGTAACCAAGGTCCTTGTAACCCTTATCCAAAGGCTTAGTGGTGAATTCATTTTGGGATGTAGTAATAGACTCTGCGGGGGATTCAGAGATGTTATCAACTTCAACTTTCTGATCTTGTTTTGAGTTGAAAATGTTAAATACCATTTTTGATTTTTTTTTGAAAACTCGGCTATTGATGCAAGTAACTTGGGATGAAAAAACCGTGAGGAATCAAAAAGGTCAGGTTAAGAATCGATATCTGGTTACTGACGGCAAGAAGTAGAGTGCCTTTCGTAGGAATGGCAAAAGTCCATGTTGAGGGGAACAAAGACATTTTATATCCTAGCCAGCTGTACTTGAAATTTTTGTTTGGTCAGATGAGCATGAGCAGCGTATGAGTCTATAGAAGCCACAGTTTAGTTCAATTTCGTAATACGAAATATGTAAAAATTACTTTTATATATCCCGATTCCCTATAACGGCGCTCTAGACAGGAAGCCATCTATTATTATGGCAGCTTAGTAGAAATGAGATGTTGTTGATGGCATCTGATAAAAGAAATTTGATGCCTTGATTTGAAATTAGTATAGGTTGAAGTTGCGTTTAACTGCATAAATTTGCTTATAGATTGAAAGCCGAGATGCCGTATGAAATGGAGACATTTTCAATTTGAAGAATAAGAATAATATTACTAATATTAATTTGAATTTTATTGTTTGAAAGTTGACCTCCAACTTCTGAGCTCCAATTATTATTCAGAGTTCAATAATATTATTTTGGTTGGTTCTAAGTTTTCATTAACCTTTTTTCCTACGATTTGAAAGACCTTGGCAAATCCTCTTTTCTTAAAACATTCCACAGCCAGTTTAAGCTTTCAGGGTTTGAAAAAAATCTGCGCCATAGTTTTTCATATGCAAGCTGTCAGATTTGACCTGTCAAAATTGATTAGTCGCACGAGAGGCGACAGTAGAACAAATTGAAAGTTGAAATCCCTTCAAGTCACGTGCAGAAATTGAAATGGTAGATTCAAAACCTTTTAGATTAAGGTCCAAGGTTCAAGGTTCTGGGATTTTTGTGATCTAGGATCGTCGGTATAATGATATATTGTTAATTTATTGGTTTACTGATTGTATTATGGTTGGATTCTAGACTCTAAAGCGATTCTACTTTTATCTACCACAGCTGCTAAAAGCCAAATGTTCCTTAATTGAGTATCCAGATTTCACACACACACACACACACACACACACACACACACACACACACACACACAAATATAAAGCAAAAAATGCCACAAAAGTTCTTTCTGGAAAACCACAGTCCTTTAGGGTTGACAAGTTGGAAACAGGCCACACAGCTGTTATATCCCTTAGATCCGATAGGAATTGATTGCTGTAAATATGAGAGAACATCTAATTTATACAATATATAATTCGGATCATCTAAACAGACACATCCACACTAGTGGCACAATCTGTACTAGTGTTGGAAAACAAGAGCCACGGTATTAAGGTTCGTAGATGAATCCAAATTTAGCACTGTCCAAAGGTTACATCCATTATTATTATTATTGGCGTTCTATATATTTCTAAAAACCACTATTTACAAGTAGACTTATAATATTTACAAGGCAATACCAGTGAAGCTATAATCAGAGAATCCCAAGTACAAGTACCAATCTAAAGCTCCTTGATCACGACAGAGTTTCCGACCGCATCAAATCCAACGAACTGAACATTGTATTCCCCATCATCTCCAAGTTTAACGGTAACAACATCACCTAGGTTGGGAGGACTTCTACCCAGATGATACTTCAAAACCACAAAGATACCAAACTTTCTTAAAATACCAAACACAGAGCCACCATCGGCAACCTTTGAGCTGACAATAATATCAAATGAATCTAAAGACTTACTTTCAATCATAGATTTGAAATGAGAAATCATATAGAAGGAGTTAGCCAAATTGCTGCTTCTCTTAATGACATCATTCCTACTCTCTATATGAAGAGACATAGCGAGAACTTCGTCTTTGTTAAACATGGTGTCTTTGCCTTCAGTGTTGAAATAGGTATGATATTGGTAATGATTGATCATGTCACCAAATCTTCTCAATGGTGAAGTGGATGGAGCGTAGTTGTTACAACCCAACATGAAATGTTGAGTGCCAATAGATGAGTAACTTGAGGCTGAAATAAACTTGAATAACTTGACGATATCTGGCAATCTTGGGTGTGCCTCCAAGTTTGAAGATAATTTGTTTAAATCCTTCGTTATGGAACCTGTCCGAGTGGCAAGTGGTAGTTCGTTCATAGTCTTGTAGACACCTGGAATATTATTTCTCGTCATGAATTCACCAGCAATACGATTGGCTAGGATCATAAACTCACTAACCAAGGTATTTGACTTTGTCACCGATTCTTGGTTGATGTTGAAGTCGTCTAATTTCCCAGTATCTCCATTAACACGAATCTGAACACCGATAGATTCACCGAAAATAACACCACCTGTCTTGATTCTCTCGTCTCTCAAAATCTGTGCTACATTAAACATATCCTTTAACTTTTCAATATTAGCACAATCATTTTCTGTACCGGCTTCGATATTCCCATCCAAGATTTGATCAACTTTAGAATAATAATATCCTTTTGGGAACTGTGACACATAAGACGCTTCGGCTTTGCATTTTGTGAAATCAAGTTTCTTATCCTTGATATTAAAAGGAATGGAAAATGTAATAGCTCTAGTCTTCTGACCATCGATACCCAAACCAGCAACTTGTGAAATTCGGTTTGGCAACATTGTGGAGACCATTTCAGGTTGATAAACCGTGAAAGCTCTATCATATGCAATTCTAAACAAAGGTGAGTCTTTTTCAATGAATGATGCTGGATCAGCGATATGAACATACAACTTGAAGTCACCCTTATTATTCAATTTTTCTAAAGAGATACCATCATCAATCTCATGAGCCTTTTCACTATCAATACAGAAAACCTTTAATTTTGTGAGATCTGTCCTGGTTTCCGCCAAGTCATGTGCGAAATCTTCACTAACTGTGTCAATAACAGAGTACAACTTCTGCTCCATATCACTTTTCTGGGAAACACCCTTATTAGGAAGAGATAAATGCGTGCTGTAATGTGTTGGGTTGACAAGAACAGGATCCACGAGTCGGAATCTAACTAGGAATTCGTAAACAATTGATTTGGTAATGTCTTGAGATGGGTGGTGAACCTTCATAAGTAATGCAACAAGGGTCTCCAACTTGTTGTCTTTGATGTTACCAACGGCATACTCCTTAAGTAAAAAAAATATTTCTGAAAATTCAGATGGGATGTTAAGAAAATGATTGGGATCGTTATTAGCTAATTCACTTGAAACAAATTCATGAAACCGTTCAATGATTTTCTTATCGCTCTCTGCTGTCTTAGCAATATTGTCTAATCTGTGCGTGTAATGAAGTGGAAGAGCAGTAACAGTAAGAGGAAATAATGTAGCTTTGGAATTGTAAGATGAATTCCATATTCTTGTTTGCTTTCTAAGGGCCAAGATCACGGAGTAAAAAGTAACAAGACTAAATGTTTGATTTGGAGAGATTCTAGAGACATTTCTGCCTAACTGATGATCCACACTGAAATCATTACCAACGGTTTTTATAAGATGCGTCCTCAAATCTGAATAAGCTTGATCTATGCTGAGGTCACGAATGCCCATTTTGAAGTTGGTCATGTCAATATTGTGGACAGACTGTACCAGTGTAAAGATAGAGACTTCCTTTGGCCCAAGATCATGTTGGATAAGTCTATGAACAATTTCAAGTTTTCTTGAAGTTTCTTGTAGCATTCTCCAAGACTCCAGAGTCAGATCTAAGATTGGTTTGACAATGAAACTTCTAGCAAATGGATTAACTGCATATTTGGAAAATCCATCTGATTCCATCTTAATATTACCATAATCTTCTACCCCTTCGTCCTTCACTCTGTAAACAACACCTGTGAGTCTATCCTTCGGTATGAGTCTTGGGATTCTGAATTTGAAAGCTGACTTCTCAACAAAATGTAATACGCCTAATCTGTTCATTACTGTGTATCTTGGATCTTGACTTGAAGGCAACTGAACAACAACAGCCAAACCAGACAGATTTAATGTGGTAGACAATTCAACAATATCACCAAGATCCAAAGGAAGGAAAAAGTCATTGATTTCCAAAGAATCAGAGCTCTTTTGTAATTTCTCTTCAAATAATTCCAAGAACTTTCTGTTGCCATTAAGCTTTTCATTATTTGAGAACTCTATTCCTCTCTTGACTGAATGTTGCCAGTTGACACTTGTTTTAATGTATCTCTTGTAGAATCTTTCATCACTTTCCTCTTGTATTTGGCTTAAAGGCTTGATATCAACAGATCCTCTTAATTCAGCTAGAACTTCTTTTCTTTTCTTTTTACCAATAGACGATATGATCTTTGTCACAGCATCATTCAGTTCTTTCGTATTTGATTCGGTTTTTTGTTGAGATGAGATTGAACTGATAGTCAAAGGTCTGATTTGTCCTGAGGTTATCCTGGGACACCGGTAAAGTGGTCTTAGCATTATTAAGAAGGTCTGATGAACGGTATATCTGGTAACAAACAGCTAAGTTAGTAAAAGACTGAAATATCTACTGCCCAAGAGACCTAGGAGACATAATTGGTATAAATTTTTCCTACATGCGCTGCTACGCTACCTACGTAAACCCTAATACCACGTGATAAGAGATATTTGATTATTTATATTTTAACAATCTGAATTAAATACACTAAACATAACCTAATGTTGTATGCTCAGATCAAACGTCCTGGCTACTTAAATAGTAATTATACCCAATTAATACTATTTTATTAAAGGATATCACCAAATTTAGGATAAAAAGTCTTAGATGAAGAAAATCCATATTCATCTAGATTCTATAGATCAAAAACAACAACAGTCGAGATTAACAAAACAGTGATAATACTCACAATCTTTGTAACCCACCAGATATGTTGGATACTGAAAGGGCATAAAGTAAATGAGAAGTCCCATGTCCCTCTATTCTTGTTGAAGTTACCAGTTAATAAACCGCTGTTTCCACCATACTCACCCATCATAGCCTTGACTGTTATTTCCCTCACAGAAGGAGCTTCTCTAGATTTGGTTTTAGAAGCAGTCCAAGTGAAGTCAGTTTCGTTCAAGTTGTACCAACTTTCACAACCTTCATGATCATGTCCTGTAAGAATGACACCAGGATATTTATCGGCTTTGTCGAAAATCAAATTCAAGACACTTCTGGAGACTTCCTTACTTAAATGATTCTGTGCTTTTAACTTTCCAACCTTGTAAGGCTCTGAGCGGGCGTTTTGTTGGTTATAGTAATCATGGAAAGGACCATCGACACACAAGCCCTCCTCTTTGAAAAACGGAACATGTGTCAATAAAATGGTGGAGCCATCGAATCTCTGCTCGAACAATTTGTATAAGAATTCCCAAGTATAATCAACGAATTCTTGTTGCAAAGCAGGACCCTCAAGTAACAAAGAGTTCAAAACAACAATTCTGAAAGCATTTGGAGAGCCCTTGTTATACTCAATCCAGAAGTTATCCTTACCAAACAACTTATGGTATCTTGTAATATGTTGCCAAGTAGCATCTCCAGAGTAGCCAATATCATGGTTCCCACTCACATTCAAGAACAATGGAACCTTTGATAGCTTCTTAGTGAAATTTTCACTTGTCCAGTCATAGACTTCTTCATATCCATAGTTCCAATCCTCTGGTCCCTTAGACTTGAGTTCAGTGGCGTGAGCAACCCAGTCAACATTTTTATTACCTTCCATGAAGTTCAGAAGTGGTGCCTGGTGTTCCTCTGGTAAGTTATACAATCTCGTGATATATCTTCTTGTTCTGTTATAGAATTCACTATCACCAATCCATTGGGAGCTGAACAAGTCACCTAACACAGCAACATGTGAAGGGTTTAATCTCTTTTGCATGACCCTGTAAATGTGACCTAAGTAGTGATCATTACCAAAGGTATCAAGTCTTTTTAGTAGTGGAGTGCTTGGCCAGTTACCTTTGATCTGTGGATCGCCGAAGGCTAGCATTCTAATTGAGTCTTGGTGAGAGGAGAGATCATCTGCTGTGATTGGGTTTTCAGTTTGGAAGTATAGGTTGTAGAGATCATTGAAGTATGTGGAGAGAATGTTTGTATTTTCCTTGTATGAAGCCTTACTGTGCCATGAACATTGTTTTGGGTTAAAACTTGGGTATGTGAAAATATAAATGTTGAGTGAGACAGTCACAACAAGTAGCAGATATGTGAACTTTCTAATGCAAGAGAGGACCATAATTTTTATAGTTGAGGTACTAGATATCTATCTCTAAAGCTTGGTGATCTTGAACTTTTCAATGACAGCCTCCAAAGATGTATGTGATTATTGATTAGAATTTTTGTGCGTGTGCCCGCCACCGCATGGTTTGGAGGTATTCTCAGAAAAGCAGTCAACATAATCATTGCTCCTTCAGAAATCATGATCAGAAAGGGCCAAAGCTCTTTTCTTATCATTTAAATTTGCAACATCAAAACTCAAAAAAGTCTTTGAAAGTATCACTGTCAATAACCATGTCCAATTTACCAAAGAGAATTGTTAAAGTACGTTGCTATCGAATGAGTGGGCGACTACCCCGCCCCTTCTATATTCCTGTTCCCTAACTAACCTTGTCCTCCATAGGAATGTGAAAGACTTATCAGTGATCCTGTCCCAGGTATCACTGCTGTCCCACATGAAGATAACTTGAGATATTTTGATGTTACCATTCAAGGCCCAGATCAATCACCATACGAAGGCGGTCTTTTCAAATTAGAATTGTTCTTACCAGACGACTATCCAAGTATGTATTAGACAATCCATCCACTGATAAACAACCATGTCAATATCAATAAACAACTGTACTAACAATGTCAATCTTTTAGTGATTGCTCCAAAGGTTAGGTTCCTTACAAAGATTTACCACCCAAACATTGACAAGTTGGGAAGAATATGCCTTGATGTCTTAAAGAGTAAGTTAAAAAAGCAATGACTCTATAACATTTTAGAATTTTCGATACTAACATGACCGATCTTAACAGACCACTGGTCTCCAGCTCTACAAATCAGAACAATCTTATTATCAATCCAGGCTCTACTAGCAGCCCCTAACCCAAACGATCCATTGGCCAACGATGTCGCCGAAGAATGGTTAAAGAATGAATCTGGTGCCATTGAAACAGCCAAAGAATGGACCATTCAGTATGCCAAGCCAGAGATAACCATCACTACTGAAGAATAATAGTTGCTCATCATTTACTATTAGCGGTTAGATGAGATAGATATAGATCGTAGATGGAGTTTTATGTAAATTACTTGGATGTTCATAAATAGTACGCCGTGAACATTTCATATGATATGATCTATTTCATCCAGACTAGATTGAGGACATTTCTTCATTTCACGATTAATATCATGACCTTCACTGGATTACCTATATTTTACCTGATTGATAGTTTCTCAAAGTAATGTATTCATGATCTGCTATTACATCAGCCATGTAAGAATATATATATAAATAACAGAACTATATCTAATTACCAAATCTATTGTAAATTGTATTACTTCTAATTTCCATAAGAGCCCGGATAATCCCTATAGAATTCGACAATTAGTTTTAAGAGAACAACTGAACTAAATTACCTGGTTGAATTCTCCATTAGCTACCATCTTATAAATTTGGTATTTTCGGGAGTCGGGGTGCGACTCTCGGAACTCGGAAACATAAATAAAATTCTATGTTAATATAGTACGCGTACGCTGGTGATATTGAAACAAATTTATAAACCATTAATTTTCCTGTAATATCATTATTGACTGGTAATTTATATTGGAACTCAAACAATTCTTAAATAGTATTCGAATGTAGTTCAATTGACCGCTTGAATATTGAAATGTTGTCAAGTAAATAACGTATACATATATAAAATATTATTTATAACCACGGGTTTCGGCATTGGGAGACCATACCCAAGAGACCGCGGTAATTTAGTACCGAGAAAATCAACCAAAATTCCAACCAAAGCTGATTAATGCATCAGAACTTAATTCTGAGTGTGCACCTGTTCTCAAGTCTTCGCTATAAACAAATCGACAAACAGAAGTTCAAGAGAAAACCACAGTCTTGTTAAATATTTTTTTTTTTCATTTCCCACACTCAAGTGACGTAGTTCATATTCCCAAACCTTCTTAATATTCAAGCAATGTCATTCGGAAACGAGGGCAAAGTCAATGCAGATGATCCAAACACATCACCAACGAGTCCCTTCAATGACAAGAACAAATTCCAAGATGTTGATCTCACCGATGATGGATCTACTGAATCCCCCAAAACAAGCTATTTGGAGGCTCCACAGAGCAGTACTGTGAGAACAGGCTCGATCCTTCGTTTGTCTGCTTCTACCAAAAAGAGAAACCCCAATGCTAAGATTGGTTTCTCGGACCACGATGAACTAATCAATGAGACAACGTTCGACAACACACAGGACGATTTATACAAGACATATTCCAACGATTCATTTACCCAGACCCCACAGATAGTCCAACATGCCACCTTTGGGGATGTCAAGGACACTGATATCGGTTCAGCCTCCACGCCACAGCTTAAAAAGAACTCGTCAATAATGAAGAAGCATCGTTGGGGTACACAGAGAAGAAAGAATGGCACTCCGACAGTTGGAAGGGCGAAAACTCTAAGATGGGGACATAACACCGATCATCCACACCACAATGTCTGTAAGGACGATTCTGATAATGGAACTGGGCCTGACGAAGATGAAGATCCATCCAAGAATAGATCAAATGAATTCAGACAAGTTTATTTCAATATGCCACTGCCACAAGAAATGAAAGACGAAGAAGGCGAACCAAATGTGTTTTATCCAAGAAATAAGATCAGAACAACCAAATACACTGCGTTGTCCTTCATTCCAAAGAACTTGTTATTCCAATTCAAGAACGTTGCCAATATTTACTTCTTGATTATGAATGTGATTGGTTTCATCTCCATTTTCGGTACGCCCAATCCAGCCTTAAATGTTGTTCCCTTAGTTGTCATTGTCACAATTACAGCCATCAAGGATGCATTTGAAGATTCCAGACGTACTGTCCTAGACATGGAGGTCAACAACACTCCAACACATATACTGAGAGGTATTGAGAACTTTAACGTCAATGAAGACAACATCTCAACCTGGAGAAAATTCAAGAAGTTTACCTCCAGATCCATGTTTGCCTTCTTTTATTGGATCTCTGCCCATCTAACGAAAAAAGGACGTGAACAAGCTAGACTCGAGAAGATAGCCAAAGAAAATCTAGCTCAGATGAGATCTTCCTTAGATACTTATGACCAACGTCGTAATTCTTCTAGAAAGTCTTTCCAACTAGACGACATGAACCCATTCAGTGACGTATATGAAGATATCAACCACAATGAATCGATCATAGATCCAACGATCCCAATTTCCCAAGACCAATCCATAAAGTTTCAGAAATCCTTTTGGAAAGACGTCCATGTTGGTGATATTGTCCGTATCCAGAACAACGATGAAATTCCTGCCGATATTGTGCTATTGTCCACATCTGATGCTGATAATGCCTGTTATTTGGAAACTAAGGGTCTTGATGGTGAGACCAACTTGAAGGTGCGTCAAGCTTTGAAGGCTGGTCATTTGATTAAGCGTGCTTCTGATCTACAAAGATGTAAGTTCTGGGTCGAATCTGAAGGTCCGCATGTCAATTTGTACAACTACCAAGGTAATCTGAAGTGGTCCACTGAAGAATCACAAGTTAGGAATGAACCAATCACCATCAACAACATGCTGTTGAGAGGGTGTACTTTGAGAAACACCAAATGGGCTATCGGTATCGTTATGTTCACTGGTGATGACACTAAGATCATTATGAACTCAGGCGAAACTCCAACCAAGAAGTCTAAGATGGCCAGAGATTTGAACTACACTGTTATTTTGAATTTCGGGTTGTTATTTATTATTTGTTTCCTTTCTGGTTTACTCAGTGGTATCGCTTATACACAAAAGTTTAACTCTAGAAACCAGTTTGAATACGGTACGATCGCCGGGACTCCTGTTGCGAATGGGTTTGTCAACTTCTTAGTTGGGCTCATTCTTTACCAATCTTTGGTTCCTATTTCTCTTTACATCTCCATTGAGATCATTAAGACCGCACAGGCTTTTTTCATTTATTCAGATGTGAAGATGTACTATGAGAAATTGGATTACCCTTGTACACCAAAATCGTGGAATATATCTGATGATTTGGGTCAGATTGAGTATATCTTCTCAGATAAGACTGGTACATTGACACAGAACGTCATGGAGTTCAAGAAGTGTACAATCAATGGTGCCAGTTATGGTAGGGCGTATACTGAAGCCCTTGCTGGTTTGAGAAAGAGACAAGGTATTGATGTTGAAGAAGAAGCTTCCAGAGAACGTGTCTTGATTGCACAAGATAGAGAAACCATGATTGAAGGGTTGAAGAACATAGCTCCTAACAGTCAATTGAGACCAGATGAAGTCACTTTCGTGTCCAAGGAATTCGTCCAAGATTTGACGAACACCAACAATGAATTCCAAAGGAAGGCAAATCAACATTTTATGTTAGGTCTGGCTCTATGCCACTCTGTTTTGATCGAATCCGACAAGGATGACCCCGAAAGACTATTGATGAAAGCTCAATCTCCAGATGAAGCAGCCTTAGTCGGTACAGCCAGAGACATGGGGTTCTCTTTCATCAGAAGAACCAAGAAGGGTGTCGTTATTGACGTCCAAGGTGTTGAAAAGGAGTATCAAATCCTGAATATTTTGGAATTCAACTCTACCAGAAAGAGAATGAGTGCTATTATTAAAATACCAGGTGAGACTCCTGACTCTGAACCAACTGCCTTGCTAATTTGTAAGGGTGCTGATTCCATTATTTACTCCAGATTGGCAACCTCGTCAGATACAACATTGATGGAAAAGACCGCCTTACATTTGGAAGAATACGCCACCGAGGGTTTAAGAACTTTATGTATTGCCGAAAAGGAAATCACATGGCCTGAATATCAAGCTTGGAATGCCAAACATGACATTGCTTCTGCTGCATTGACGAACAGAGAAGAGAAGATGGAGGAAGTTGCTGATTCCATCGAGAGAGGTTTGACTTTACTAGGTGGTACAGCTATTGAAGATAGATTGCAAGACGGTGTTCCTGATTCTATTGCCCTTTTGGGTAACGCTGGTATTAAGCTTTGGGTCTTGACTGGTGATAAGGTTGAGACTGCCATCAACATTGGGTTCTCTTGTAATTTGTTAGGAAATGACATGGAGTTGTTAGTGTTGAAGACCACAGGAGATGATGTTGAGAAACTTTCTGATACCCCAATGGGTATCGTCAGCTCTTTACTGGACCGTTATCTAAGTGAGAAATTCGGTATGACTGGTTCTTGGGATGAAATTGAAGCTGCTAAGGATGATCACAACCCACCATCTGGTGAATTCGGTGTCGTTATTGATGGTGATGCTTTGAAACTTGCGTTGGTGGGTGACAACATGAGAAAGTTTTTGTTGCTCTGTAAACAATGTAAGGCTGTTCTATGTTGTCGTGTTTCTCCAGCCCAAAAAGCGGCAGTTGTCAAGATGGTCAAGGAAAATTTGGGCGTTATGACCTTGGCTATTGGCGATGGTGCCAATGATGTTGCTATGATCCAAGCAGCTGATATCGGTGTTGGTATTGCTGGTGAAGAAGGTAGACAAGCCGTTATGTCTTCGGACTATGCTATCGGTCAATTCAGATTTTTGGTTAGATTGGTTTTGATCCACGGTAGATGGTCTTATAAGAGAATCGCCGAAATGATTCCAACTTTCTTCTACAAAAACGTCATTTTCACACTTGCCTTATTCTGGTACGGTATTTACTGTCAGTTTGACGGAACTTATCTATTCGAATATACCTACTTGATGTTCTATAACTTGGCTTACACTTCCCTCCCAGTCATTTTCATGGGTATTTTCGACCAAGATGTCAGTGCCAAGGTGTCGTTACTGTTCCCACAACTATACACTGTTGGGATTATTGGTTCTGAGTGGAATATGGCTAAGTTCTGGAGATACATGGCTGACGGTGTTTATCAATCTTTACTTGCGTTCTTCCTTCCATACTGTCTCTACTTCAAGTCAGGCGTCGTTTCTTCCAATGGGTTGAACTTGGATCACCGTTTCTGGATGGGTACACTTGTTGCCTCAATTGCTGCTATTGCCTGTAATCTTTACATTCTGTTGCATTTACAGATGTGGGATTGGATCAGTTGTGTTATCATTGCCTTCTCGATTTTGTTGATCTTTGGGTGGACTGGTATCTGGAGTTCAAGTTTAACCTCTGGTGACTACTACAAATGTGCCGCTCAATTATACGGAAGTGCTTCCTTCTGGGCATGTTTGACTGTTGGTTTGATTGCTTGTCTGGGCCCGAGATTTGTCGTGGATTGTTACCAAAAGGTTTACAGTCCAAAAGATGTTGATATTGTCAGAGAACTTTCCTACAAGGGCCAGTTCGACCATTACCCAGAGGATTATGATCCAACTGATCCACACAGAGTCAAGATATCCAAACTCACTGCATCCTTTAACGACGTCGAACAAGGCTCTCATGGAAGTGCGCTCACCACCCCGATTGTTGAGACTAGTGGTTCCTTTTTCAAGAAGAAGAGAGTTGTTAACATTCCATTGAACGACCAAGACGTGAGCACTGAGGAAATCAATTTAGACGGAGATGAGTTCAGCCAAATCGATGTAGATGCTACCGTTGCCAGATATGCGCCAAGAACTTCTTTGGATAGAACCAGGATCTCGATGATCAGAGACAACCAACTAGGTAACGGTAGAGTATCTATTGAAAATGCTAGAGCGTCTTTGGATCTACCTGGCTTAATCAAGGCTGAAACTTTAATGAGTAATTTAAGTGGAAATAGTCCCAATTAGTTGAATTCTGACAATCCTGTATATTAATAAACAATGAATAAGTAGTTAAATAGATTATTATTATCAACGTGATCTACAGTTATTATGCTTATATAATCAAATTGCCATGAGTAACCATAAGTTTTTAATTGATCCAGACATTTATTATTAATCTCACGAGGGATAATAGTCACCAGATCGCTCGTGTACAAATCACAATACTTGTAATGCTCTTATCTGAGCAATGGTATGATCATATTAATGTTGGTTTGTCAATCCCGAGGAAAAACGGCATATAATTAGACGCGATTAGATTATAACCGGTCCTGTAACGCTGACATTAACAACGAAAACTTTTATATATTTTCAGTTTTGAGGTGTGTCCGGTCTGTACAAGACATGGTAGTTAAGCTTTTGTCTAATAAATCACCTGGTTCAACCAATATAGTACTCAATATTAGAATTTTTAACACGAGGTGTACGTCTAGATAACAGGCCTGTAAGTTGGTTCAGGCTTTGCCCTAACTTCTCAGGCAGTACTAGCCTCTAGGGCTTTACCAATTGAAACTTGGAACCTCATAGGCAGATCTATTTTGTAGGGCTTATCCCCTTCCTTCCCCGATCTTCCATGTATGAGAGATGCATATGTCCGCAGAAAATATGTTTTTTCAATTTTAAGTTAGTTATATTTGTCCTAAATCCCTAGATCAGGTTGTCTGTTCTTTGTACAAAAATATCCTGATCCACCAAACCACATACCACATGGTTCAAAAATCCTTCCTAATATAATCATAAGTTTTGGTCAGTAATAAAATTTAAGGTCACTGAACAAGAACTATTATTGATCTAGAAACTCCAAGCAATTCACTAAGAAATAATTTCTTGGATCAAGTAGAGTACTGTAAATAATATTGACAACCTTGGAGTAGGGTTAACACTAGTTTGCCCTAACCTAATTTTATATCATACAAGTCCGACATAGCCTATGTATAATCCTACTTTTCCTAGAGCAACATAGGGCTTAAAATGCACGTTTGTTTGAGCAAGATGATTTCAGTTGTTCGGGCACAGGTGAAGATGGCCAAAAGTTTTGGCGGAGGCAAGAAAATTTCATAATATGGGCTCCACTGAATCCTGATCCCACCCTGGCGGTCTCTGTCTGGAGTTTTATTGGATGCATATGTCTGATGTAGAAATCTGCGGAGATAGCCCATGGCGGATTGGGACAAAGCACGTAACCAATTTGTGGGAATCAATTTGAATTTTGGAGTGAGGCTTCCAACAACTGGGAACAGCCTTTCTTTGGCCTCCCATAAATTGAAAAACCAACTTCACTTTTCAAACTTGTTCGAACTTTTAACCCATTAGATTTTCCATCTGAATAGTAATTCCCTACTGCTCTACTTTCAAGTCATTAATTCTATCTCTAGTTTTCTTCATTATCGGATCTCAACTGTATTTCGGCACAGGTCTAATCCTCAAATCGAGCTCTGAATCCCTTCTTTTATATACGCCATAAATAACCACACACACTACAAAGTTGATGAAGTAGAATTTGATCCAGATACACTATAGACTTTTGCATTTACTCACCACCCACCTATTTATTCATAGTTTTGTTTTGTTTTCTTCTTTTTCTCTTTCTCTCTTTCTCTTACGTTTGATTTTCACCCCTATTTGCATACCTCTGTACTTGACACGTTCAACTTCGTATTATTCCACCAAGTTGCACGATGAACTCTACCAAAAATGTCTGGAGACTCAAGAAATACACAAGATCAGAACAACAGTTCCAGCAGCAACAAACAGAATTTCAAGAATTGGAATTTTCGACTAAACCTCAAAACCCACAGTCCATCAGAAGACCGAATAACCAGAAGAAGAAGCCTGGCGAGACTCAAGAGTTCGTCTTCGTCGATCTATCGCCAAAGAAGAAAGCAAGTCCAGCCAACAATGTTCAGCCTGTCAAAGATCGTGTTGTCCCTGGTCAATTCTCCAATCTGAACCTTGAACAGACGAAAAGACAAACTACTAGTAGGGTTGCCAGATTGTTCAGATCTTCCTCAGGTAGTAATACCCTGGAGAATTTGCCATTGTCTGCCTTGAAGCCTTCCTTACAGTTGGATGAATCGTCTTTGAGGGCCAGTGTTCCGCAGCGATTACTTTCCTCTCCTACCATTGTTCAACATGTCACGCAACCTGCTTCTGGTACTGCTGCAAGTTCCTCCCTTCCGTTGGCAACCTTCGGTCACGGCGGCTCCAGGCACCAATCATCCTCATCATTACAACTATCATCAAGTCCTTTGACAGCCTATACCCCACCAAGTGTTCCTCAGTTGAAGAGATCGTTTACCAGTGGGCTGGAGTGTAGACGATCTGTGTCTCCAAGCCGTGAATATGAGTCTAGACAAAGGTCGACATCCTCTGCTTCTATTTCATTGAACATTTCTGAATCAGGTCAAGCTTTCCTGGATTTCGGCTCGTTGAATCCTCCAAATGCCAATGATTTATCAAGAAGTAACTCCAGAAGATTGTCACCAGCTCCATCGCCTCAAAAAGCTCACTCGCCAATGATCAGGAATGGTCAAAAATTTCCTATTCTTCAACACTCCCTGAACTTGTATTCAGAACAAGATATTTATTTCAACTCTGAGGATGACTGTTCGGAAGGTGAACCAGCAGACTCTGATGAAGATGACGATGATTCCGATGCCTTCAAAGCCTTCTCTAAGGTCGTTAGAAGAAACACAACCAATGGTAGAAGAAGAACCAATACCGTTGGATCCGTTTCATCTTGTAATAATGTTGTCAAACCTACTGGTTTAGTTAGACAACACTCTGTCACATCCATATCATCTGGCAAGTACGGAAGATCTTCCCCAACAAGACTGAGACAGAATACCATTAACAAACCACCTGCCTTGAATTTGTCTATTTACAATCATCCCACGACTTCCGTACAAAGCTTCCCAGACTTACCATACTCCGCTACTTCGACAACTTCAGTCGCTACACCACATGAGCAATTTGATTTCTTTGAAGACATCAACGCTAAGGTCCAACCAAGCACCAATCGTCAGAAGCCATACATTCACGCTAAGAACTTCTCTATTTCTAATTTTCCTACGCCTTCTGCTACTCCAACTGCAGCAGTTACCACTGAGACTTTAGAAAAGAAACCTTCTTTGTTGAAACCAAGCATGGATATGGATAGACTTATGTCCTCTGATTTGCTAAGTAATGGATTACAGTCACCTAGTATGTTTGGGATGGCTGGTGAGCCTAAGTATGACTCAATGGGGAATATCACAGGGACCTTTTCTGTTCCTTTCCCTGTTGGATTAGAGATGGACCTAGCTGAGGATTTAATGTTTGATGAGTTCATCAATTATGATTCTACTCTTGGTAATGAGGTAAACTGAGTAAAAACGGGATATGGTCATATCGCAGGAGAGTATTCCTTGGTTATATAAATTACGCTTAAACGTTGAGATAAACTGGTTTTATTTGCATTGTTGAAGCTGCATTATCGGTTATATTACATGTATTTATATCGAATCATTTCATAAAAAAAAAAAAAATAAAAACTACTAAATATTGTTACACCTTGATCAAGGCGCCATATATATACATGAAATATTCAAATAAACTCGCTGATGATAGATTCGACGTATTGGAGACACTCCTCCTCGCCTAATTCTGGGTTATCTAATTGCCAGACCAAAACCTTTTCCAATAACTTGGCCATCCATGGGCCAGGCTTCTTGTTGAATTTCTTACTGATGACTTTACCATTGGCTAGGTGCTTCAATTGGTTCACCTTGGTCAAGTTATGGTCGATGATGTATTCATTGAAGGTTTCATATTTGTTGATAATTGTTTCTGAATCATGCTTGCCTGACAAGTGTTCATCAACCAAATTGAACATCAGGGAATTTGCAAATGTGTGCTCATCAAAGCTTCTCAATAGAAGACCGACATCTGATCTTAAGGCATTCTTAGCAACAACCTTGTTAACTATCTCTTGATATTGAGCCTTTGTAGTTATGACTTTGACCACAGAGTCTGTGTCGAGTTTTGAGTATTTGACACCTTCCCTGATAATAAGGTCAATAGCATAAGCTTCTTTGTTTGCCTTGTTGAAGATGAATCTTTGTGAGCCGAAAGGAGCCAAGATAAAGGACAACCAAAAGAGCTTCTTGTGGAATTTATCAGATTGAATCAGCTCTTGGTATGTCTTAAGGCTGGACTGAGATAAGTCAATGGCTTGGAGAACAGATAGGGCCTTTGGAAATTGGGAATCCAAGATCTTGAAATAATCATCAATCTCCTCTCCTGAGTTGTATTTGAAAATATCTTCTTGAATGACACCAAAGTTGAAAACTGGGGAAAAGAAGCCAATTTTTTCGATTAGTTCAAGGCCATAAATTGGGTTTGCGCTAGTCAAAGTCTTTTCTAATTCAACACCGACTCTTTCCCTACTGATCTTATGAGATAATGCATCTTTAATGCTGCTGTCGGACATTGCTTCCAATGTCTTGTCGTCCATGATAAAATTGAATCTAGCAGCAAATCTAATGAGTCTTAAAACTCTCAAAGGATCATCTAGGAATGTCTTCAATGGTTGTAGTGGAGTCTTCAAAACACCATCCTTCAAATCCTGTAAGCCTGTTCCAGTAAGATCTTCGACTTGACCTTTGGACAAGTTGTAGAACAAGGCGTTCAAAGTAGCATCTCTTCTTAGAGCATCTTCTTCTGGTGTACCGAACTTAATAACAGGGATTCTACTATCTTCGGTGTACTCTTCACTTCTGAGATTGACGAAATCAACGTCTAAACCATACAATTTAGTAGTGGCTGTTTCCAAATGTTTGGACTTTTCAGGGTTCTTTTCAATCTTATGGATACTGGATGGGTTGATCTCATACTTTGCACTGTTTTCATCAATGAAGGATCTTAACCCTTCAGCGAAGGCCTCACCTGACTGAGCATTGATGGCAATATCGATATCGTGACTTTCATTCCCTAAAAGCTTGTCCCTAACCCAGCCACCGGTGATTCTTAGTTCCAATGGCTGTTCTGTAATGTTCTGGGAGTTGACAAGAGTGACATAATCATTCAAGAGAGTAGCTATCTTGGTTTCAGTCTCGTTCAATACAATGACAGGGTTGTTAACGTCAAAGTTTCTAATTGTCATTATGGTGGTCCTTCTGATAAAGTTGTCGGCAGTGTGTGATAGAAAGAGATGGCGGGATTGGAATCGAAGCTTTGAAAGTGATTTGCCAAAATTCTTCATAAACTCTTGAGCACGGGCAATGACCAAATAGACAAGAGTTTATCCAAAGATTCTCTGTAGATAGAGCAGTAGGGTTGAATTATAGACGGAACTGTTCCTTGTCTGATGGAAATGTCCGGAAGTCTAAAATTTTTGGCAGGGTGCGTGGTGCAGATTTGAAAATTATTATCAACAGCTTTAATAATCAGTCGTCCCAAATAGCAAAATGAAAACAAACACAATCTACCAGGTCATTAAAGTGTCTTTTCTTCCAAAGGATATCCATTGGCGCATAACAATTGACTCCCTAGAATCTTCATAATGGGTGACGATATTAGCAAATACAAGTATGAGGAGATGTCAAACAAGGTCCTCAGACAGGACAAACGACTAGTTTCCAGTCGTTCAGATCCATTGAAGGACGCAGCTCTATCAGCCCCAACATCTTTAGCTGGTAAGATCACAATGAAAGATCTAGGTGATCGTGCTGGGGTTGTAGAGAAAGACGCTAACACAGATGCAGCTAAACAACTGGCAAAGAAGATGGCGGATACTTACAAAGAGAGAGAGAAGGCAAAATCCAAAAGGCAAGCCTTACAGCCGAACAGATCTAAGAATTCCACATTACTAGCCTCATCTTCTACATTCCTGAACCTAAACTACCAGCCAAAGTCCCAAGAGACGAATGACATATATGAGAAAATCGTCAATTGGGTTTCTGGTCAATTCGATAACGATATTCAACATGATAATGTTTTAAGTGCAACTGATTTGATCTTGGAGATCTTGAAGGACGATGCTTCAACAGACATCGAGAAGCAGAAACAAGTGGAAGATATTGTCAGTAAGAATTTAGGAATTCAATCTTTTTCTGTGTTATTGAATTGGGCTTCTGAAATCACCGACTATGCTAAAGAAGGTATACAGCCCGCCTCCAACAATGATGAGGGTGTTGCTGTTGTTTTTGATGACCTTGACGAGGAAGAAGAAGGACATGGTGGCCTTCAGAACCAAAATGACGATGACGAGGATAGTAGTGATGATGATTTCGCTGGGCCAAACTTTGCAGACTTCATTCAGGATAGGAATGACGAGACTGCTCAGACTTCCACCACTACAGAAGTTGTTATCAAGCTCGCGTCCGATCAAGAATCAACAGTTTCCAGAAAGTGTTTGAAGATTGAAGATATTGACAGATTCTTTCTTCGCCGTACGATGAAGTCACATCTGAAATCTGTGCTGAACGAAGTTGATCTTCAGGAAACTGTCGATGCGATTTCGTCTTTGCTTCATTCCAAGTCTTCCATTATGGCTTTCGAGCAGAACTTGATCGAGATCCTGGGTATTGAAAATTCTTCTTTGATCCAGCTTCTTATAGACAACAGGGATGTTATCATTTGGGGGATTAAACTCTCTAACGCTAGCGATGAGGCCGAGAAGACTGCTATTCTCCAAGAATTTTACAGCACTGAATCAAAACGTACCAAAGATATTGATGCCGACGAAGACGAAGAATCATCTGACTCCGAAACCGGTGATATCAAGAGAAGAAAAACCACGGCTGCTGAGATCATGAGGAAGCCGAAAGTTGTGAATTTAGACGATCTAACATTCGAGCAAGGCTCTCATCTAATGACCAATACTAAGGTCAGTTTGCCTAAAGACTCCTTCAAGCAAATCAAGAAGCAATATGAGGAAATTCACATCCCACCACCACCCAAACCAACAGAGGAAGCCAATTTGATACCAATCACTACATTACCTGAATGGGCCAGGGCTGCCTTCCCAAGTGGAGAAACTTCCACCTTGAACAGAATCCAATCTAAGGTGTATCCAACAGCCTTCGAAGACGATTCCAATATATTACTTTGTGCACCAACTGGTGCTGGTAAGACCAATGTCGCCATGTTGACAATTTTGAAGACACTGTCCCACTATAGAAATGATGATGGCTCATTCGATTTGAAATCATTCAAGATCGTTTATATTGCACCATTAAAGGCATTGGTTCAAGAACAAGCCCGTGAGTTCTCAAGAAGATTAGAACAGTATGGAATTCAAGTTGAAGAATTGACTGGTGACTCGAATTTGACTAAGCAGCAGATCTCAGAGACACAAATCTTGGTCACTACTCCTGAGAAATGGGATGTTATCACCAGAAAGAATTCAGATACTAGTTATACAAACTTAGTCTCTTTGTTAATAATCGATGAAATTCATTTACTTCATGATGAAAGAGGCCCTGTTCTGGAAAGTATTGTTGCCAGAACTATCCGAAATGTCGAATACACAAACCGAGATGTCAGATTGGTTGGTCTTTCTGCTACCTTACCTAACTATGTTGATGTTGCTAAATTCTTACGTGTTGAAGAATCCAAGGGCTTGTTCTACTTTGACGCATCATACAGACCTTGTCCTTTAGCCCAACAATTCATTGGTATTACCGAAAAAAACTCTTTTAAGAGATCCCAGGCTATGAACGAAGCTTGTTATGACAAGATTTTGGAAGCTGCTGGCAAGCATCAAGTTATCATATTTGTCCATTCCAGAAAGGACACCCAAAGAACTGCTAAATGGCTCAGAGATAAATTGAGGGAAGAAGAGAAATTGGGGTTATTCCTCAGAAAAGACCCGGCAAGTCGTGAGATTTTAAGGTCGGAATCCGAGAAGACCAAAGACACGGGTCTACAGGATCTCTTAACCTCTGGTTTCGCTATCCATCATGCTGGTTTGTCTAGAGATGATAGATCCAGGTCTGAAGATTTGTTCGCAGAAGGTTTATGTCAGGTCTTAGTCTCTACTGCCACATTAGCCTGGGGTGTTAATTTGCCTGCCCATACCGTCATTATCAAAGGCACAGAAGTTTATTCTCCTGCTAAAGGTGATTGGACCCAATTGTCTCCACAAGATATCTTGCAGATGTTAGGTAGAGCTGGTAGACCCAGATACGACGAGAGTGGTGAAGGTATTATTATCACCTCTCAATCTGACATTCAGTACTACTTGGCGGTGTTGAACCAACAGTTGCCTATTGAGTCCCAGTTGATGGGGAAATTAGCCGACAACTTGAACGCTGAGATTGTTCTTGGTACAGTGAAGACCTTGAACGATGGTGTGGATTGGCTAGGGTACACCTACCTGTATGTTAGAATGTTGAAATCTCCAGGTGTTTATCGTGTTGGTGCTGATTATACAGATGATGTTACCTTAGAGTGGAAAAGAACAGATCTGATTCATTCAGCTTTGTTGGTTTTGCATCAGAGTAATTTGGTTGTTTATGATCAGAACTCTGGTACTATTCAATCCACTGATCTAGGCCGTATCTCGTCCCATTACTATATCAATTATGAGTCAATGTCATTCTACAACAACAACTTGAAATCTTATTCTTCAGTTATTGATCTCTTCAGAATATTCTCGTCCTCCGCTGAGTTTAAGTTGATCCCAATTAGACAGGAAGAAAAGAATGAGATGACAAAACTCATGGAACGTGCTCCTATCGCCATCAAGGAAGATATACAAGATCCTCGTGCCAAAGCTAATGTTTTGTTACAATCCTACATTTCCAGATTGACACTTGATGGGTTTGCCCTGAACGCTGATATGGTTTACATCACACAGTCAGCAGGAAGATTATTACGCGCCATTTATGAAATTGTCTTGAAGAAACAATGGGCCCAGTTAACCAAGGTCGCTTTGGATCTTTGCAAGATGGTTGAGAGGAGATTATGGTTATCCAACACTCCGTTCCGACAATTCCCAGACTGTCCACCAAAGGTTATCAGAAACGCTGAGAATTCCAACCTACCTTGGTCCACGTACTTCGCACTCTCTGATCCAAGTGAAATGGCCCAGGCTATCAGGGATGATCATTCTGCCAGAAAGGTCTTTGAATTGGTGAAGACATTTCCAACATTGGACGTCGAATGTAATGTTCAAACGATCACGCCTTCATTATTGCGATTTGAATTGGATATCACTCCTGAGTGGAACTGGGACCATAAACTTCACGGAAACTCTGAGCAATTTTTACTGATGGTGGAAGATACAAACGGGGAGAAAATTCTGTATACTGATACATTTGTTGTTCGCAGAAATTACGCTAACCAAGTCCATTTGCTGGATTTCACTGTGCCGATCTCCTCGCCAACTCCGCCAAACTATTTCATTTCCTTGGTGTCAGAGAAATGGCTACATTGTGGTGCTAGAGTTCCTGTTGTTCTAAGTAAGCTGAAAATTCCAAAGAAATTCCCAGCTCCAACTCAACTGCTAGACTTACATCCCATCCCAGTTGCTGATCTGAACAGTGACGATTTCGACAATTTATTTGAGTTCACGGATTTCAATAAGATTCAAACTCAGGTGTTCAACTCGGTTTACAATTCAAATGAGAATATCTTTGTCGGTGCCGTGAAAAGCTCTGGTAAGACTACATTGGCTGAGTTGGCCTTATTGAACCATTGGAGACATAATAAGGGAAGAGCTGTTTATATTTGTCCATCTCAGGAAAATATTGATTCATTGACAAAACTATGGGGATCTAAATTTGGTGCACTTGCGGGTGGTAAAATCATCAACAAGCTTACCAATGAACTTAGTACCAATCTCAAACTTTTGGCATCTAGCCATTTGATCTTGGCTACACCAACGCAATATGACCTGATCTCCAGACGTTGGCAACAAAGAAGAAACATTCAATCCATCGAACTCCTTATCATTGATGATGTTCAAACACTAGGGAATGGTTCTGAAGGTTTTATCTATGAGAATGTTATCTCCAGAATGAAGTTCATGAACTCTCAATTAGGCAGTTATTTGAGAATTGTCGCTTTGGGTACATCCTTAGCTAATGGTCGTGATTTCGGTGAATGGATTGGTGCTGATAAGAACGGTATCTTCAACTTTGCTTCTACCGATAGAGTCCGTCCTTTGGAAATTCATCTTCAATCTTACTCCATCAATCACAATCCGTCTATGATCATCGCCATGACTAAGACTGCCTACCAAACATGTAAGTCTTCCATAGGAACAACCAATCTAGTGTTTGTACCAACCAGGTCTCAAGCTATGGATATCGGGTTTGAATTCGCAATGCTAGCTGCTAAGGATGGAATCACCTTCTTGAATGCTGAACTAGAGGGTGTCCAAACATTATTGAAGAAGCTTACAAATAAAAGTCTTATTAGGTTGCTTTCTAATGGTATTGGGATCTATTTCAAAGATATGGATGCAATTGAAAAGAGAGTGGTCGATAAATTGTACAACGCTGGTGCTTTAAGTGTTTTACTCGCCACCAAAGATACTTCTGCTTTCGCTCCTGCATCGAACTTGGTTATAGTGCTAAGTACCCAATCATTTGAGGGTAAAGAGCATCGCTACGTCGATTATCCAATCAATGAACTCTTAGAAATGGTTGGTTGTTCGCAAACTGATAAGTACGGATCTGCAGATAGAGCTTTGATCTTAACCAACACCACTAATAGAGAATACTTCAAGAAATTTCTCAATGAATCGCTACCAATGGAAAGTTTCCTAAATGTTTTCCTACAAGATGCTTTTGTTAATGAAATCAGTACTGGTTTGATTAAATCCAGACAAGACTGTATTGACTGGTTAACATACTCTTATTTTTACAGAAGGGTCCAGGTCAATCCAAGTTTCTACGGTGTAAAGGACGTCAGCCATGTTGGTCTTTCTACTTATCTAACTGAACTTGTTGAAGAGGCGTTAAATGAATTGGTTGAGGCTAAGTTGATTGATCTTGAAGAGGAACAGGAGGATGAGAAAGGACATCAAGAGGACGAAGTTAGAATGGAAATTTCCCCATTAAATGGTGCTTTATTGGCTTCCTACCACAATATTTCTTTCGTCACAATGAAGACCTTTGCTTTATCTCTTACGAAGAGATCCAAGCTTAAATCAATTTTGGAAATTATCACATCGGCTGCTGAATTTGACCTCTTGCCGATCAGACAGCATGAATCGACTGTCTTGAAGAAATTATACAGTAAGGTTCCAGTTAAATCATCCCAGGATCTTTCATTTGATTCCCCATACTTGAAAGCCTTCATCTTACTACAGACACATTTCTCAAGAATTGCACTACCTACGCCAGATTTGGTCTCTGATCAGAAGTTCGTTTTAGGTAAGTCTATCACATTGTTACATACAGTTGTCGATTTATTGTCTAGTGAAGGCCATATCAACGCAATGTACGCCATGGATCTAACTCAGATGGTAGTCCAGGCTGTTTGGGATACGGATAGCTCCTTAAAACAGATTCCATTTGTCACTGATGATATTGTTGAAAGAGCTCGGAAGTCTAACATTAAAACTGTTTTCGATTTTATGGGTATTGAAGAGGATGATGAGAGAAATGAAATCTTAAGATTGAAGGATGGTCCTTTGAATAAAGTTGCTGAATTTGTCAACAAGTACCCAAACATCGAGGTCCTTCATCAGCTTGAATCTTCTGTTATCTCTAACCAACCTTCAGAGGTTACTGTCACTGTTACAAGAGATGAAGAGCCAGAAGACTTATCTGTTGTAGCTTCACTTTATCCATTTGAGAAGTCTGAAAATTGGTGGTTGGTTCTTGGTGATTCCAAGGCTAAGGAACTATATGCTATTAGAAAGGTTACTATCAATAAGGAAGAGCAGGACTTCTCTCTGGAATTTACGATTCCTACTGCGGGTAAGAGGCAATTGTCTATTTGGTGCATATCTGATTCATATGTTGATGCCGACAAGGAGGTCACCTTTGGTGTTGAAATTGAGCAAGGTGAAGAAGTTGAAGATGAATAAATCCATCTAGTGTAAATAATTATTGGTAAGATATTATTGATCATTGTAGTATTATAATTCAGGTTTAATTGAAAAAAAAACTGAAAGTACTGGAATTGATTTAAAATAATTCTTTAAACAGAAGAGCTGGGTAACTTGTCGCCATCTGTCAATATAATCTGGTGGCTTTCACTTCTAGAAAATGAAGGAATTATATCGGAGGAGGTTTGCTAAACATTGTGCATAAAATTGTTTGAAGATATTCTGGTATTAAAGGTACTTCTTTTGGTTTTCTGATGGTATTTTTAGTTGTTTGATTAGTAATTTTAAAATAAAATATACATATATGCAAGTCGAACCTAAAAAAAACTATATACAAATCCCAAACATCCTTTGTTGTAAATTCATATGCACACATCAGACAAGAAGTTATCAATTCCAATCCCCATGTCATTCCAACCTTTTAAGAACGTATACAACCTCCGTGCAGTTGCCGAAGCTTCCAGAAAACCATGTGACTTCTGTTTTAAGCCAACCACTGCAGTTCTAATAACTAATGACGGCAAAAGTGATTTCTTTTACACTTGTGAAACCCATTTAAGAGATGCATCTTTTGCTAGTCCAGTATACAATGAAGAGTATAAGAGAGCTTTGGAAGGCAAGAAACTGCTAGAAGAGGAAATCAAATTCCTTAAACAGAAATGGGATGAGAAACACCGCTATGGAAATTGGGAAAAGATTATGAGTTATGCCTCTTTTGGTTCCAATAACAAGAAGGAGAAGTCCTCATCAGACTTAGACAATAACACGAAAGATGAATCACCAAAGGATCCAGATTCTAGGAAACTGGATGACTTAAAGGCCAAATCTAGTGATTATGATTCGGTTTTAAACCAAAAGCAAAAGGTTTATGCATTAAACAAGGATATATTTAAAATCAGACTTGAGAAGAAGTACAAGAAATTTACACAGTCTTCAAACTCAACTACAGATTCACCAGGTACAACGTCCCTGGCAACAAGGAATGCAAATGTGGGTTCTGATTATACAAATATTAAAGATACTTCGATGTTTCCCTCTGTGCCTAAGAGTAACATCAAATAAAATACTGACCATTTTAAGGGTTGACCACTCTTTCATCGATCCAGTGTTCCCAGGTTTCGAATTTATTTTTCAATACAGACCCATTAAGAAAATGCACATGTCCTTCAAGTTTGTCAAAGTTGAAATTATCGTTCAAAGAAAGACCTAACTGTTTAGTCTCATCATCTTCAAGATCATTACCGTCTTCATTGGACTTGGAGATATTAGAAACACTCAACTTTCTATAATTGTCTATTTCCATTTCCAAAATTTGTCTAATAGTTTTGACTTGTCTTGAAGAGAATTGATCAGATTTATTACAGGCGATTAAGATATCAACTCCATTTGCCTTTGTTTCAGTTCTAGTCAAAATCTCGTATAGGAATTTGGCACTGTCAACCATCTTCTTTGGATCCAGAGTAGAGTCGACCACATAGATCAAACCTCTAATATTAGAAGAATTCTTAATCTCATTATAAGTGAAGTTATGTAGTTTTTGATGGCCTGGACACTCAACTAGTTTGAAATTGGATTGTGGAGTATCGGACACATTTCCAACTAATGGAAGTTTGAAGTTGGTCTTGATGTTTGGCTCTTGAGATGTAACTGTGTAGAGTTTGTGACCGTTCTTGATGGTTAAAGAGTTGAAGAGTGTAGTCTTACCAGAGTTTGGCAACCCTGCGATGATAAATGTTGGTTCTTTGTTGGATTGCTTCACTAAGCCAGGGATGGAGACACTATTGGTATTTTGATGGAGAAGAAAGAATACAACAGAAGCTAGAACAATTGTCACTATTGTGATTAGTATGACATTAGATCCCATCTTTGAAAGAGTGAATTCAAGAAAGTACGACTATTAAATAAAATTCACAATAGTACATATTTCTTCTGTTGATAACTTTCATACAGCTGGATCTGATGTCGACAATTACGCGTCGCGAAACCTAAAATATTGCAAACTATTCACTGTTCAGTAATAATTTCTAGAATGAAAATTGAAAATTGTAACCTGCTGACATCAGCAACAATAATTGAGGTAGTTACCCGGATTGTAGTCTACATCTTACTCCTGCAATTTGTCTGCATGTTTTCGCGAGTGATTTCTAATTCTGTTGTTTCATTACCCGATTTGGTTGAACATACCAAGTTCAGTCTTCGATTGGAATTGACTCCGACTTCTTCTGCTCCGATTAAAAGAGGTGGTGCTGGCTCGTGTGAAAGGCTTTTAAGAACCGCCTATATTGATTAATAGTGATATTGAATTATATTTCCCTCTCATCACTGGAGATTGTCTAAATAGTATGTTGAGCTTAACGTGTCATGATCTTAAAAAGTTTGATGTTGTCATGGAAACTCATCCGGGTCACCATGCAGCTTCCGAGTAATTTTCTTTTTTGGCAAAATTCCAAAATTTTCAGAATCCCAAAATATCCTTTTATACTGGGAAAAACAAGCCAGCGAGGCAGCGAGCAACTCGTACCACCACATTCAAGCCCAACCCAACCACCAATTACAATTACTCTTTCTTCAATCTACAATAAGGCAACTTAAGTACGATACTTATCTAACCTTACCCACCACCACCTTAGTCACATTAGAATATCTTTCAACTCACTCGTGTTTCAAAATCGTTGACTGTTAGATTCCTTTCACTTTTAGACGGATAGTACTAAACCCTTTTATTTCCCGTCTCTTCCAAGAAATTTTGATTCAACTAGAACATAAAAGTAATCCATTTATTTTCTTCGTTCATCTATTAGACTATTTTCAATTCTTTTTCTGTTTGCCAGTAAATTTCAATCAAAACAAAAGTCCTTGAATTCTTACCCCACTTGCCACCGCCGCCACATTTCAACAAGTTACATTCTACAATACACATCATATAAACTATGTCTGAAGATCAAGAAGCCGATTTAGATTCCATTGTTGATAGACTCTTAGAAGTCAGAGGCTCCAGACCTGGACAACAAGTTAACCTTGAAGAATTTGAAATCCGTTACCTTTGTAAGAAGGCTAGAGAAATCTTCATCCAACAACCAATTTTATTAGAATTAGAAGCTCCTATCAAAATCTGTGGTGATATCCATGGTCAATACTACGATTTGCTAAGATTATTTGAATATGGTGGTTTCCCACCTGAATCCAACTACTTGTTCTTGGGTGATTACGTCGACAGAGGTAAGCAATCATTGGAAACTATCTGTTTGTTGCTAGCTTACAAGATCAAATACCCTGAAAACTTCTTCATTTTGAGAGGTAACCATGAATGTGCCTCTATTAACAGAATTTACGGTTTCTACGATGAATGTAAGAGAAGATACAATATCAAGTTGTGGAAGACTTTCACTGACTGTTTTAACTGTTTGCCAATTGCTGCTATCATTGATGAAAAGATTTTCACCATGCACGGTGGTTTATCTCCAGATTTAAACACTATGGAACAAATAAGAAGAGTCATGAGACCAACTGATATACCTGATGTTGGCTTGTTGTGTGATTTGCTTTGGTCCGATCCAGATAAGGACATAACGGGTTGGAGTGAAAATGACCGTGGTGTTTCTTTCACATTCGGCCCTGATGTGGTTTCCAGATTCTTGCAAAAGCACGATATGGATTTGATCTGTAGAGCCCATCAAGTTGTTGAAGATGGTTATGAATTCTTCTCCAAGAGACAATTAGTCACATTATTCAGTGCTCCAAACTACTGTGGTGAATTTGATAACGCCGGTGCCATGATGTCTGTTGATGAAAGTTTGTTATGTTCTTTCCAAATCTTGAAACCAGCTGAAAAGAAGCCAAAGAATAATTACCCTAGTGTTGCCCAGGGCAGAAATGCATCCGGTCAACGAAAGAAACCAACTGCAAAGAAATAAATAGTTCAATAAAGATTATTATCAATTGTGAATAGAGAACTATCGATACAACTAAAGGTTTAGGTTATTGCTTTTAGTGTCAATCTCAGTGTGTTGTTTATCAATCTGATTTATTATTTTGAGTTCTCAAAATATGTGCCTTTACTTCATTTCCATCAACATTTCATGCTGATTCATTTTACTTCCATCAAGATTTCTATGTTTATTAATAAAATTTAAATCTGTTTGTTACGATAGCAAGAGTATTGATTCCAAGATTCTGGTAGCACATCGACATTGATAATAAGATCGTGTTTATGAAGAGCTGGTAAATTGTCTTTCTTAGCCTGTACAATAGTTATAATAAAAGTTATTAACTTGAATATTCATGTACAATCTTTATTCGATTTGTATGTATAAATATTATTGAATTTTATATATAAAAATTATCTGTATGACTTAATAGCCGTAGTACAACCTAGCCATGATCATCATTTAAATTTATATATACGTCGTTATAGTTGGGTCTTTTAATGTATAAGTACGTCAATATAATGACGTATATTAATTAATAATATATAATTAATTCATTACTAGAGCTGTTGTTTTGTAAATTCTGCACATGTGTAATTTGCAATTGTATATAAATGATTTTTTAGCTACGAATTGAGTGATAATACATAAATTGTATGCTGTACACACTGGGGTTTGTAACGTATGATCAGTAGACGGGATATATTATTCTACTATGATTATTTATTACATTCAGATCCCATGAACGGTACTTGAGTGGAGGCTGGCCTTATACTGATGTTTCAGTATCCCGCAACTTTTTTTTAATCAAATACGCGTCTTATTCTATATTCCGTCATCTGCCAGAATCATGCTGTTAAATTTAGAGTCCTGGAATAATTTCGCGTTGGCAAAGATCCAAAAAATTCAGAAAAGAACAACACACATCAAAGATCAAAGCTTATTGAGATTCAGGGGGTAAGCAGTCTCGTTACCATCCACAGCATCACCACCGAATATCAAAATGCAATTATCAGGTGCCTTTCTCCCAATCATCTTCCTTCTTTCTTTGGTCTCCGCTCACAATGTTTTGCTTCCTGCCAATGGTAAGAGATGTTTCTTTGAAAACTTGAAGAAAAACGATGAATTGGCTGTCTCTTTCCAATTCGGTAACAGAGAAGCCAGATCCAGTGTTCAATTGAATGGTGATTTCTGGGTCACATCTCCAAAGGGAACTATCATCAAATCATTAAGAGAAGTTTCTCACGGTGATGTCAGCGTCAAGGCCTCTGATAGTGGTAAATACGGGTACTGTTTCTCCAACGAAATGTCCTCATTAGATACCAAAGATGTTTCTTTCAATATCCACGGCGTTGTGTACGTTGATGTCAGTGATCCAAACAATGATAGTTTAGATGCAGCTGTTAGAAGACTATCCATCCTAACCCAAGAGGTCAAGAATGAACAAAGTTACATTGTTGTCAGAGAAAGAACACACAGAAACACCGCTGAATCAACTAACGAAAGAGTCAAGTGGTGGTCTATTTTCCAATTGGTTGTTGTCGCTGCTAACTGTATCTTCCAAATTGTCTACTTGAAGAGATTCTTTGAAGTTAAGACACTTCTCTAATCGTTTATACAAACTACGGACCCCTCAACTCAATCCAGACTTCACTGCCAGAATTCTGAAGAACCAACTATTATGTATATTAGACTATATTATTAAGTTAAGTAAGGAACTTTGAGCTAATTTTAATGATCAGTACTGTAGAAAGTGTGTAGAAAACAATGTTATTAATTCGCTATTGACTATTCGTTGGTCTCTCTTTCTCTCTCCAAGGACTCCTGACCAGTTGTTCTTTCGCGGGATTTGGCTCAAATCTTCTGAAGCTCTAATCAAAATTTCCTAGATCACAACCACCTACAGTCGCTGCTCAACGAAAAGTCTCTCATCTCTGGCCTGAAGACGACTTACCATTCAGCAATTTTTATCACTTCCGGTACTGTATTGACTCACTCAGTTGAAGATCATACATTTACTATAAGGAAAACCACTACATTTATTTTGTACTGTCTTCTTCTTTGACTTCTCCCTATAGTAATATTCATTCAGACTCAACTTTAACTCAACAGGGAACTATTCATTTTGAGAGAATTGGCTATCAAAATCACAAATCAAAACTAACACATGCACTGCTAATCGTCATCTCATTTATCTATCTATCTAACTATCTATTTATTTATTTATTAACATATCGAACTCCTTCTGAACCAAGCATTAAACATGAAATTCTTCATCGACGACCTACCGGTTCTTTTCCCATATCCACGCATCTACCCAGAACAATATGAATACATGGCTGATATCAAGAAGACCTTAGATGTCGGTGGTAACAGTATCTTGGAAATGCCGTCCGGGACAGGTAAGACTGTCTCATTACTTTCGCTTACCGTGGCGTACCAGATGCATTATCCTGAACATCGTAAGATTGTCTACTGTTCCCGTACTATGTCTGAAATTGAGAAGGCTTTGATTGAATTGCAGAACTTAATGGATTACAGGGCTAAAGAATTGGGCTATGTTGAAGATTTCAGGGGGTTAGGGTTGACGTCCAGAAAGAACTTGTGTCTCCATCCAGTGGTAAGCAAAGAGAGAAAAGGTACTGTCGTTGATGAGAAGTGTCGACGTATGACTAATGGGCTGAACAAGAAGAAGATCGAGGAAGGTGAGACTGAGAATGTTGATCTCTGTGAATTTCACGAAAACCTATATCAAATGGAACCAGAGAATTACTTGCCTCCTGGGGTCTACTCTTTTGATTCCTTGACAACTTATTGCCAAGAGAAGAAGATCTGTCCATATTTCACTGTCCGTCGTATGATCTCCTTCTGTAATATTATCATTTATTCCTATCACTATTTGTTGGATCCAAAGATTTCAGAGAGAGTCTCTAAGGAATTGTCAAAAGATGCAATCGTTATCTTTGACGAGGCGCATAACATCGATAACGTTTGTATCGAGTCTCTTTCCTTAGATTTAACCAATGACATGCTGAAGAGGGCATCCAGGGGTGCAAATACTTTGGCTCGCAAGATTGAAGATGTAAAGAGAACAGACTCTAAAAAATTACAGGACGAATATGAGAAATTGGTGGAAGGGTTGACGGTTAATGAGATTACAGACGGTGAGGATCTCATGTTGGAAATCCCAGTTCTTTCTCAAGATCTACTCAAAGAAGCTATTCCTGGTAATATCAGAAGAGCCGAACATTTTGTGGCTTTCCTAAAGAGATTTGTTGAATATTTGAAGACAAGAATGAAAGTTCTTCATGTCATTTCCGAAACACCAATATCTTTCCTTCAACATTTGAAACAGTTAACCTTCATTGAAAGAAAACCATTAAGATTCTGCTCTGAGAGATTGTCCTTGTTGGTTCGCACATTGGAAATCACTGATATTGAAGAATACACCGCTTTGAAAGATGTCGCCACATTCGCCACATTGGTGTCTACTTATGAAGATGGATTTTCATTGATCTTAGAACCATTTGAAACCGAGAACGCCACTGTTCCAAATCCTATTTTAAGATTCACATGTTTGGACGCGTCGATTGCCATTAAGCCAATCTTCGATACATTTTCTTCGGTCATCATAACATCTGGTACTATTTCTCCTTTAGATATGTATCCACGTATGTTGAATTTCGAAACGGTGATCCAACAATCATACACCATGACCTTGGCCAAAAAATCTTTCTTGCCTATGATTGTTACTAAGGGCTCAGATCAGGTTGCCATTTCTTCCCGTTTTGAAATCAGAAATGATCCTTCAATTGTTAGAAATTATGGTACTTTACTGATCGAATTCGCCAAGACTACGCCAGATGGGATGGTCGTCTTCTTCCCTTCTTATCTCTACATGGAAAGTATCATCTCCATGTGGCAAACCATGGGTATTCTAGACGAGGTGTGGAAATATAAGTTGATTCTTGTTGAGACCCCAGATGCTCAAGAGACCTCTTTAGCTTTAGAGACTTACAGAACCGCTTGTTCCAATGGTAGAGGTGCTGTTTTGTTGTCTGTTGCTAGAGGTAAAGTGTCTGAAGGTATTGATTTCGATCATCAATATGGCCGTACAGTTCTTATGATTGGCATTCCTTTCCAATATACCGAGTCCAGAATCTTAAAAGCCAGGTTGGAATTCCTTCGTGACCATTTCCAAATTAGAGAGAACGATTTTCTTTCCTTCGATGCCATGAGGCACGCAGCTCAGTGTCTAGGTAGGGTTCTTAGAGGTAAGGATGATTATGGTATCATGGTGTTGGCAGACCGTAGATTCGCAAGAAAAAAGAATCAATTACCAAGGTGGATCGCCCAAGGTTTATCTGATGCTGATACCAATTTGTCTACAGACATGGCCATTGCCAATGCTAAGCAATTCTTAAGAACAATGGCTCAGCCTTCAAACCCAAAGGATCAGGAAGGTGTCTCTGTTTGGGATATAGATCAATTGATTGCCTATCAAGATAAACAGAAAGAAAGCGCCGTTGAGGAGTTGGACCAAGATGGTGATCAGGTTATGTTGACCAAGGAAGAAGAGAAGGAACTTGCTGAATTGGATGGGCTGGATGAATTAGATGGCTTGGACTTTGACTGATTATATACTATACTTTTGCAGTTAAATAAATAATACAGATGTAATTTTCAATCTAATATGGAGATTCCAATTTAGATCCAAAAAAATTTAGAGAGACCATCAAATTTTAAAAAAATCAGGGCCGAGCGGGGAATTGAACCCCGGGCCACCCGCATATTTGAGAAGAAACAAATTCTAAAAGTGAGGACATGATTCAGTTCCCAAAGCGGGTATCATACCACTAGACCACGCGGCCAATTTGTTTGCGAAATTGAGCTTGAAATATTAATTGTGAACCGATGAAACTCGTATCCCAATCGATAAGATTCTCATGGTTGATTGAAGAAGAGGTGATCTTTTAATTATTATTTGAATGAATGAAATTATATTGTTGATAAAAAAAAGAAGAACAGCTGATAATTTTGAAATCAGATTGATATTTAACGGAATAGAAGAATATGGAAGGTTTCTTACTTCTTTGAGATTACAGGTGAACATTCAATAGATAATTGAAATCCATTGATTGCTCTTATATGAATGTTAAGGTTGGCAACAACTTAAATTTGTAAATCTCAAGCTAAGAAGTTTGAAATGATGAAATATTCATGGAAATGTTAATAAATTGGAGGTTTGCTTGTCTTTATAGAAGTTATCAGCTAAATTAGATTTATGTGTTATTATTTTTATATATTTTAATTGAAACGTTTATTGAAAAAAAAATTCTTCGACTGTTTGTGATCTTAACACTGTTGGAAAGTCTGTATCAAGGGCACTCTTACATCTCAAGATATCACGCAGGAGGAATGGGATGATCTTGATTCAAAGGTGAAGAAGGAGGATCATATTGATTACAATCAATATATTTCTTCTTTGTCGGCTTTAACACAAGAGAGAAGATTGGGCTCTAAATTGATTCTAGATTTTTCACAGGAGACAGTTAGAGAAGAGTTCATGAGGATATTGGTTCAGAAGAAATACGAATACTCTCAAAAAGAGTACTGGTTAATTAATCGAATGATTGATTGATTGATTGATTGATTGATTTTGTTACAAAAGGTTAGAAGGGCCTGATTGCTGGCTAAGGTTTCTTGATCATTAGGTGAGCTCAAAGATACTATCAAAGTAGGGAGCTTATACGACTAGTTGTCTTCGGTCTAAAACCACTTGAGTTTTCCATAAAGTGGTACTTTGAATAACTGGTCCTGAATAATTAATCGTTATGAAAGGCGCTTCGAAAACTAGTCTAATTTTAATTTAGTCTCTTTATGTTGTTGTTAAAATTAATGGTAGATAGGGAATACTTTTGATTATTATTTGGTTTACAGAATTAGAATATATAAGGATTCTGTATGTTTTTGGTTAAAGAAGAATGTTTGAAAAGGAATGAACAGAACAAGCACTCAAATAGGTAATGAGATTATGTGGAGTTACACAACAAATCTTAACCACGCCAACTTTTGAGGGAAATATTTCATAACAATACATGTGCAGTTCATGAATTTCGAATCTGCTCCACTGATTAGTTTTAACAAATTATTCCATGTAGAACAGGCGTTAGCAAGACCGTATTTCTGAATTCTAAATTAGATTATATCATTGACAGAACTTAAACCTAAAGAGAAAATATTACTGTGATTTCAAAAGAACTAGACGCGATATAATTTAAACTAATATATATATATATCGAACTAAATCAATTTTTCATTCAATAATTCCTTATCAATAGAATTAGATCTCTCATGATCTGAGTCTGATTCTCTAATAATCAAACTTTCGTAGGAAGGGTCGTCTAAATTAGACACGGTATTAAATATGTTAGTAGAATCCACACCAATAGAACCAGCGCCACCGCTCACAGAGCTTCCAAAGACAGAGCTACCCATAACACTTTCGAACTCAGTTTCTTCTTCAGCAATATCTTCAGTAACAGAATCAATTCTTTGTAGATCTGGGTTAGTGATCCGTAACTTAGATCTTCTCTTTGAAGATACGAGAACTTGGACATCTCTGTCGCCTAAGAATTCGTCAATCTCTTCATCTTCATCATTTACCACTTTTTTCAATCTGAAAGAAGATCTGTTGTTAAGTTTGTTAGATGGAGATGTCGTTAATTGGAAGAATGGGTCTTGGTCTGAGTTCTCCAACTCGTCCAAGTTTAGGTTGATCTGGTGTTTTGATGGCGAGGTGTAAAGTGCTGGTCCGGTGGAGCTAGAAGTGTGAATTGATGATAAGGACTGTCTCCATTTCTTCTTACGGGATGGGGATACTGGGTTTGGGGTGTGTGCTAGTGGCACTGAGTCCCTGGACTGGTTCGATTGACCGAATATTGAGTTTTGGGATGTGTTCGAATGTCTTTGAGATTGCATGGTCTCTTGGAATTCTGAACGTTTGTGTTCCCAGGATGAAATGCTTTGAGTTTCCTCTTCCTTTTCGAGATTGCGAACTTCTCTGAAATAATCTGGATCAGTTTGGTCGATAGAGGCACTGGACGAGTTCATGGAGTGAACTTCAATATTATCTCTCTTGGAAACCTTCTTGTATATAAAGTAACCTGCTATAGCAAAAATAATTATCAATACTGGGACAAGAACACCAATTATGATTGACTTGCTGTTAGATTTCTTGTTGGAACTCGTTTGGGCATGGGCTAAAGAAGATGGGGCAGCTGAAGGAGTCGTAGATAGAGAAACTGAGGAGTCTATGACAGATGATGGGACAATAGATGAAGAGGATGATTGGATCGATGAGCTTGAACTGGAAATTGACACAAAAGAAGATGAAAATAAATTAGCAGCGTTGATATATTGGAACGAACTGACACTCTGCATATTTACCACATTGTAGAGGTTCAAATTGTAATGAGGAGACGTGAAGGCTCTTTTATTCTTGGAATTTGATGAGGAAGCTTCACTAACAGAAATAAGTGTATCATTAACAACGATAGCCCCGATTAGTTCGGGGCTGAACTGGAAATCACCCATACCGGTATAATTCTGGTAATTCCAATTGTTTGTGACGTTTAAGCTCAAAACATATGGTGAAGAATACTTCCTCCCCAGAGTCCCGCCAATGATCACCACTGACTCAACGTCGTTCAAATCCTGATGCAATTCATTCTGCTTGAAAACAGGTAAGACCAAAGGATTGATACGGGAATTTACACTGATACTGGAGTTCTGGACGGCCTTGAAAGACCAGGTCTTGTACTCCCAAGTGGCTATCTGGAACATACTCAACCAGCCTGATCCTGCCTTACCACCTATTATCAAGTTGGAAATTCCAGTTGAATCCAAAGCACAGTTAGCACCACCGTAGAATGCCGTTGGTGACGAGCTTGAGCTGACCACGGTTAAGTTCTTTGTGGTTGGGTTGAATTCAAGCATCCTCGTAGTGATACCGTTGTTCAGGACACCGCCGTAAATGAAGATACTTTCTGTTCCGTTGTTCACCGAGGTCATCACTGTGGGGTAATCGAAGTACTTGATCTGTTCAGAAGATGAATAGCTTAATATCAGCCACAGAGAATTCTTGTAAAGTCTAGAAACAGCTATCGTTCCCGTCTTATCCCCAACCATGGCGAAAAAGGCATATAGATCACCATTCACCAAAGCCAATGTGTAGTTTCCCGTTGTTGGTGGACTTATTAAAGAGCTTGTAGGGACTAACTGGCCGTCCTGAAGTGAGACTGTGGTGGAGTTGTAGTCGATCGGTAGGACTTCATTGGTTGATAATTTGAGGTATGCTCTGCCGTAACCTGGAGAATATAGAGATTGCATCTGTGTTGATACTGTTGTTGCTATCAGTAGCAGTTGTGTGAGCCAGGTCGTGAAGAGAAGCTGTGATTTCATTGTCAATGATATAAGCCTCATCGTCTGTGTTATGATATAGTACTGTGTTTTATTATGCGGTATGGTATGTAAGTCCTGTGAGAGAAGACAGTAGGTGGGTAGTTAGTTATAAGAACCACTTCGGGAATCGGTTCTATCACTCCAACTGACCTGAGCAAAGACATTATCTATTTTTTTTTGTCTCTCCAGGATGATAATTACACTGCAGAAAAATGATCCATCACAAAGCATTGTGGTTGAACAGTTGAGACAATGCTGCTAGTATACGTACGCTTCTGATTGACTTACAGTTTTGAAATCGTTTCATCACTTGCCGTTTGCGGAGAAAAGTAAACAGCTCGCCGGAACGGGGAATAGTCGTGACAGCCTTTCTTCGAGTTCTACAATTATGAAAAAAGGAAAATAACTAATTTAAACATTTCCAAAAGCGGTGGTTATGCTAAACCCAATTACGATCTCTTATAATTGCCACTACAACTGTTTCTAAATGTTTAAACTTTACTACTTCACCAACACCAATCTTTGTTCTAGTTGTAGCCTGGCAGACTTCAGTACGTTATAAATTATGTGAGAAAGAAAGGGGCCCGAAAATTCTTGACTGTTAAAGGATCGTGCACTTTGGCGGTTTACGAGAGTTTTTGAATTGAAATTAAAAAAAGATAGAATATACACTAAAATTCACCGAAAGATCATGATTATTTAAAAACCTTTCGGGCTTTAATTTAGTTTCAACTTATCTTTGTTGAAATTATTTAAGCATATATAATTAGATTGGGAAAACAATATATCCGCTAAAAATATTCAGGAATTAAAAAAATATATATATATATTATCTTTGCAGAATATTA
>JAKUBK010000213.1:0-40664 GCA_030566875.1 Waltiozyma chaumierensis | reverse complement strand
TTATAAAGAAACGACACAACTTTCACCTTGGTCCTTTGAGGAACGATAAAACAAAAAATAGGGGGAAAATGACAGTAAAATTCATCAAATCAAATCTGTAAAATGTAGCTGCGTTGCTGTTGCTGGTGGTGCCGTTGCGGCGCTGCCTGCAAGTTTGATTCAAGGAGTCTATAAAATTTAGAGAATTTCAACTTCACCTGCCAATTCTAACCGTCTACTACTTGATCCAACATAGAGCTTATAAGTACCAGGTACAATGACCCAACTTTGATCCTCGGTATCCCAAATACTAATATCTCTTCTCAAAATATCGAAGTGGAGTTTGGTCGTTTCCCCAGGTTTAACGTACACCTTATCAAAACCTCTTAATTGTCTTGGTGTTCTCTTACCTTTATATGTTGGGTAATCAATGTATAATTCAGCAACATATGCACCCTCTAAATCACCAATATTAGTGACTTCGACCTTCACGGAATAAAGTATATTCCACAACGCTGGATTGCCACCTAAACCACCAGCAGAAATAGGTTCTTCATGACAATCATCTTCTTTGTACCCAATTGGGTATTCGTACTCATTCACACTGTAAATCTTTTCATTGAAGAGGTAAGGATAGATAAATCCTGGGACTGGTGAAAATTCATTGAATGGGAATAAAGCATCATCGAGATCTCTTAATTTTTCTTCTGCAAAAAGATACTCATCAAGGTATGGAGGTGGGTATGGTAAATCAATTGTTGGTGGTAATACTTCCTTGATTGACAAATCTGATAATGAGAACTTGGTGTAAGACAACCCATAACCGAATTCGTACCGTGGTCTAATGCCACTTTCATCAAAGAAACGGTAGTCTAACAAGCGGTTCAAGTCATCTTCGGGTTTTCCTCTCGGTGGAATCTTATCAATAATATCGACATATTGATCGTCTTTTCTAGCAATGGTAAAAGGTAGTCTTCCACTTGGGTTAATATCTCCAAATAACACTTCAGAGATTGCAGTGCCTAAGAATTGGCCCAATGGAGCAGACCAGAGGATGGCAACTATGTTTTCATGGTCAATAAAAGGCTCAAGGTCAACAGGACCAGTGGAAGTGATAACTACTACAGTCTTATGACATCTGTTAGCGATATGCAGAATTAATTTTTCAGAGTTATGCCAGAGTGAAACATTTTTTCTGTCACCGTAGTTACCGTCAACTTCAATATAACCTTCACCAGAAGAAGCAGTGACAAAAACAACAGCCATATCAGCATACTCTGCAATATCATCAACATGATCAAAATCATATTGATCGGTTGTATAGTCAATTACCATATTGTGTTCTCTTGCTTTCTTGGCGACTGCTTCATAGGGAGTGATACCATATGGTGGATTAGCAGCAGCAGAACCCCAACCGCTGAACAATGCACCATTTACACCTTGTTGATCCTTAGTATTGAACCCTTTAGGATCAACAGTGGCACCTATTCCAGCAATCAAAAGACGACGAAGGCCGTTCTTTTCTGATATTGGTAAATGATGAGCATCGTTCTTTAAAAGAACAATTGCCTCTCTTGCGACCTCTAAGGCAGTCTTCGAGGTGAAATCATCTCTTGCGTCAATATGATAATTTGTCTGTTTAATAGGCCCATAACTTTGGAATGGAAACTCTTGATCATAAGTATGGGAAGTCCAGGAGCTGAAGTTAGGAGAATCTTCCTCATGTGCAGAATTTGGTAAGTTTAGGTCGATTGCGAAGAATGGTGCCAATATACGGCCATATCGTTCAATCTTGATTGTGGAATAGTGTCGTTGTAGATAGCTCTCGTTAACAATGGGCCCCAGTAAGACTTACCACTACACCAGTCTCCAAAAATCTCACCAGGCATTGTCATATCAAGACCCGCTAAGGCTGAGTCCACACCAGAATGTTGAGCACTCCAATCACTGACAACAAATCCTTGGAATCCTAATTCGGTCTTCAAGAGATAGTTCAACAAATAAGAATTCTCACAGGCGTAAGTTCCATTGACCTTGTTGTATGCACACATTACACCACCAACACCAGCGTGGATAACATCGGCCCAAGGCCATAGATAAATTTCATGCATCGTTTTATCTTTGATCACAGAATTGATTGATGAAGATAATTTATCCCAATCACCGCCTGTCCATTCATTTTCTTGACGGAATCTCTCTTGTTCATTGCCGATAAAATGACTAGCAACAGCAACAACACCTTCTTCTTGAATACCTTCAACGGTCAGGGCACCTGCGGAACCTTGAAGGTATGGATCAGATCCAAAACTTTCCCAATTTCTACCACCTTGAGCCTTTAACCCAATTGGTCCGATGACAGGGGCTAGTAAAATATTCACTCCTTTCGCCTTAGCCTCTCTTCCAATTGCTTTACCTCTCTTATAAATCAAATCCTTGTTAAAAGTTGAACCAGCTGCCATTCCAGATGGAAACCCTGAAACAAAATCCGTAAACCTGATACCATTTGGACCATCTTGAAGACATAATGAAGGGATATCTAATCTTGGTACACTCCCTGTGTTACCAACACAAGGACCAGACCCCCAACCTGTACCAGTGGTCAAGTTTACCTTTTCCAAAACTGTCATATCACTTACAACATCTCGCGCTCTCGCATAAGCTCCTTGCCATACCTTTTGTAACCTACCACCAGCAGCTATATTTTAAATTTAATGTTAGTTAATCACTCAAAATCTCAGACCTACATCATATCAAAGTGGAATAAAGAGGATTCAAATGGTATTCTAAAACTAACGAGATGGATAATAGGGACGACTGTAGAAATGTATGTCTGCACTGTCGTCATTTCTAGGGCCTTTTGATTCATCTGTCTCTGGATTGACATAAAATTGCTGTTTCCCAAAAGACAAATCACGGCTGTTAAGAGGATTCCTTGAATTAAGATTGTTTGTAACATTAACCTCACCTGTAGTTAGTAAGATTTTCAAGATACCAAGGTAAAACAAAGCAAATATTTTCATTTTGAACAGTGAACGTCAATCTTGTGATACTAAACCAGATATTGTGATGTATTATGGAATTTATCTATTGGTATTGTTCGTACTAATAAAGGGTGAATCCCCTACTGTATACATTATTGTTTCTGATTCTTTTTATTGTTGATAATTGGGCGGCAAACTAATATAATCTTGAAATCTTCTTGATTCTGGGAATTTTGATGGGACGCATGTATCTTACAAGATATATGCATTCTAGACATGATATTAATGGATCATATACACAGCCAATACGCGACTAGGCCATACAATGATTTGCCCATACCTCACTATATGAGCTTATCGTTTACTCTTTCATCAAAACAAATTATGTACTGTGGTTGTCATAAAGAGAGTCGTTGGCATTCGTTGTGTGGATAGACCTTGCAGCAGAGTGGAAAGTAAGGAAAGTGTTGTTGCTTAAGTTATTTCCAAGGTAAAGTCTGCCCTGTAGTCCACCTTGTTGAGCTCTGTTACGGTCCATAATACTTGCTGGTGCAATTCCCATAGTACTTGAGTTTGTATAGACAGTTTGGTTGTCAGAGAAAATGGTTCCTGAAGTTGATGGCTGAGATCCTTCAGAAAAGGTCGATGACCTTACGGATACTGTAGAGAGAGAGATAACAGGCAAAGTACTTAAGTTGTCCTTCAAGCTTGTGGTTGATCTAACTGAGAAGCTCTTTGGGCGTACATTAACAGGAGAATTGGCAGAAGGCTGTCTAAGCTCATCGCAGTCAAAATGATCCCCTTCTTCGTTGCTGTTATTGTGATCACTTTCTGAATTCAAGTCGATATTGTGAAAGTCTGACTTGCTATAAAGGTTGTTCTGCGGTATAATGGCATTTTCTGAGTCTTCTTGTAAAATATTCTCTTGTAAGATTCCCATTTCTGAGCTCTTCCTGTCTAATATCAGAGGATCATCAGCAGTTTTGATTGTTGTCTTGGCCTTTGATTTGGAACTTCCAAAGCCCTTATATGAGCCAGATGAGACAAATTTCTTCATCCATGATAGTTTGCTGCTTTTCTTCAGTGGTTTTGTTTTTGAATTTGAGCTGTCCTTTTGATGTGATTCTGGCATGTTTAGGTTCGATTAACTAAACTTGGCTTCTGTAGCTTGTCTATACTGAAATAAGATGAGTGTTAACTTGTTGGTGGCCTGAGAAAAATTGACTGTTATATACAGTGTGTGGTCTTCTTATCCAAAGATTAAACATGTGCAGTATGAGGTGGTGGTGATGGTTGTTTAGAGGCTGATCAGAAGCTGATCACCCAGAATAATTATTATAATATTATTACTTTTATCTATGATATTAACTTTATGGTTTCTGTTAACATCAGTGTAATTTCTGATCCTACTCGTGCACGGCGTTACACCTGATTTGTCTGACAATCTGTGCAAATTGTGAACTCCAAAAACCGAAAACTGCCAATCCTCAAGCCCATAACACTGGTGAGGTTATCGGATTATCCTTAGTAGCTGCAAATAGTACCTAAAACCAACATTAAAAAAAACATAAACCAGTAAAGAACAGATCCTTAGCCAATGAGTGCCATCAAGTTCAACGTTGTAACTTGTAGGAAATAGGTACTTATTATACTTTACTGTCTACAGGTACACTAATATTTCATACTTAAAATATTGTTAAAAACATACATGTAGGAGAGGCCCTCAATGCTTATCTAGTAGAAGTTAAAGAAAAATTAGAGGCCTCTTAAAAGGAAAATTTTAGTATAGGATAGTTTTTTGGCAAAGTGATCAAGATCTTTGAATTTTATTGTCAGTAGGATTCTTCAATATAGCAGATGCTGCTTCTTCATAAGGAGGTGGTTGAGAGTACTGATCACTGGTTGACCCAAGATCATGTGAGTGGCTCTGTGGACCTTCAGAGGCGTATGGTGGTCTATAAGCATCACTCTCAATTATACGTTCATAATCCCCAAGATATTGTTCTGTTGTAACTCTTCTTTCTGATGTCCCTGTGATAGGACTAGTTATGTAGACAATGTAAATGGCATGGATTGTACCTGGGACACCAAACATAGCTGTCAATAATACATTCAATAGAAAATCCTTCGTACAGAGACCCGTTCTAATATAGACTGAAAGTGGTGGGAAAAAAAAAGTAAGAAGGTAAAGAATAACATCACTTGGATCTATTGAGTGTGAGCCGTGGAAGTGTTGGTTTTGGATTGTTGAATCTGATGGTTGGCCATTGGAGGCGTTCTGAAGAGTATTCATGTTTTCACTAAGTTGTTGGTTATTTTGGAACAATTTAGCAACAAATTAGTTTGACAAGTTATAACTTATGACTTTCTGATTTGAGTTTTTGATATTTTTTTTTTCTGGTGATAGATATTTATGTGTCAAGAGGAGGCGTATTAGTTTAGGTTTTTTGGGGGGCATTGGCATTTCTGACGTGATTCTGCTCTGCATGGTAATACAATCGACCTGTTCTGCACCCGGACATCTTTATCGGCTTAGCCTCGCAGTAGACCTGAACTCTTGAAATCGAGAGAGATACTTTAATCAAATTTAATCCAGGTCAAAGAAGTTTATGATCAAACAACAAATTCGCAGAGAACACTTCTTACCAAGATACAATCATCAATGGTACTCCTCATACCCAAAACCTTTTTATTATTCGTTTTACTCTCTCTCAGCTTCTCACATGAACCAGTACAAGCGATACCAAATCGACCAGAAGGTCACAACAGCTTAAACTCACCACCCCCTCCAGATCTGGAGAAAAAGATATCAGCATCTTTGCTTAGAAACATCACCAGTATTAGTGCTCAAAATGTTTACTCCCTTGACCTGTACGCAGGTGGTGTTTCTCCAACTTATAATATGACATTTTCATACTTCACCACATCGTCTCCTTTCCCTTCTGATGTTGGTGGAACCTTATCATATACACCAGATGGATCAGCAGATTTTTCCTCTAGTGTTACAGTGTTATACTTCTCAGCCAATTTGTGCAATGCGCCATTCTCTGATTCTGATGGTACAGCCCAGGCCAGTCTTATAGGCTCGTTGTTCTTCGATAACGAAACTATGACATTCCCTGTTACGTTTGAGAACGGATATGCTTCTGCCATAATACTTCTAAGGAATAGAAAATATGTGCAGACAAGATCAGTATATTTCTCATTGGGTTTCATCAATCTGTACGGTGATTTTGACGCCTCGACTGATTATTTTAAAGTAAAATTCGGGATCTCAAACGAAGATTATATTTTCAAAAACGATCTGAGAAAGGGTGGTTATATCCACTATTTGGACTCCGACTCTGATTCCGTATTGTTCGAGACGAGGAACAGTACATATCTGGATGTCACAGATCCCTCACTAGACAAGATTCTTAGAGGATCCAGTAATTATCAGCTGAAGCTCTTTCGACAGGATGAAATGACTCGTTACCAGTACTACAACGAGAGTGTCTGTTTCATTGAAAACTTAGCATCCAATTATCGAATAAATGACGAGGATCATATCACACAAGACCTGGAAGAATCAATCTCCAGAATCACAAAGGTGGATAATCTTCTTCCAGAAACAGCATACAATGCATACTATATTCATTCCAAAAACAATACTGATTATCAGATTGTGAACGTCATTCCTTTCAAAACACAGAAGCAAGGGGTCTGTAAGTTGGTAAACGATCTGTCATTTTGCTCAAATGTTAGGTATGCCATCCCTCAGTCGAAACAGTTCCAATTGGATGGGAACTATACTGACTTTATCAATACATATGACAACTATGCCAGTGAGGTATACAACAACTTCACACTGGCTCTGTCTTTGGCAGGCTGTCAGTTAGATGATGATCAGGTTTACTCGCCTATCACTAACTGTGATGACTGTCGAGTTGCTTATAAGAGTTGGCTTTGTTCAGTGATAGTCCCACGATGTTCAAGTGATATGAACGATTCACCATCGGTCCCTGCAAGAGTTGAGAGAGATCAATTACGTAATGATGGTCTATCAGAACTTATGGATCTGGGCTCAACATATTATGAGACGTTGCCTTGTATCGATCTTTGTTTCGCTATTGTGAGAAATTGCCCCTCATCAATGAGTTTCTCCTGTCCAAAGATGATGCGAGATATTAAGAATAATTATGGATTCAGAAACGCAGCTAACGAGGACGATGGAGATGGTGTTGGTGTGGGTTGTAATTTTTTGGGGTTCAACTTTTATTCAGAAAGCATTAAGCCGCTTGGTGATTACGATGTTTTTGGCTGAATTCTACAATACTATAGAATCAACTAGCTCTAGGTTGATACACCATACAAGACTATATCATTTACGAACCACGAGTAGAGACCCAATGTTCTATCTTCTGAACATATTGGTGTCGGATATATAAACTATTGTCTTTGATCTTATGCGTTTACTACATAAATCAAAATTCGTATTCGGGTAGCCTATAGACTCTAGAGTCTAGACCATCTTGAGCTGAAGCTATATCAGAGCCGAACAACAGGGTAATGATCCATGGCCTCATAGAGTCTATACAATGCTTTTCATTCGTGATCTATTGTCAACTAATAGTACTAGTTGTCCAGCAATTACATGAAGCTCAAATTCACACAAACAACTGTACACACAAAACCCGCGACTCTACCAAAGAAGAACGGGACTCAAAGCCTGAGAGCTGAGACTAGTCTCTACTTCAAGTTTCAACCATGCATATGATATCCGCGTATTCTTGTATAACCCGATGATATAAATAATATATATATATATTATTTGAACATCGGTTGATTTATAGTATGAAATAAACTAGGGAACTAGTAGGAAATTTCCTAATTTGAATTTTATATTAACAATAAACCACTAACCAAATGTATATCTAGTCAGCAAGTGACTAGAGAAACTCGATTCCAGAAATTCTTGGGGTTGAGCTTTGGAGACTGGAAGGGTCTTGCCGTCTTGTTTTTGGGACTTTCATCGTTCAATCCTTGCAAGGCACAACGTCCTCGGTCAGTGGTCTCATGTACGTTGACAGTTAGCAATATCTACAGTTACATACATCGACAGGCGACATACTCGTTGGATGCTGACATTTTCAATTTGTCTCAAAATTTTGAGATTCTAATCCAAAACATTAATATTAATGCTCGATCATTATACAAACAAACTATCCTTTTTGATCGGAGTTTAAAATCAAATTCATTTACTTCTTGTTCACGTCGAATAAAATCATGAAGCTGATGCTCATATCGTAGAATATATAATATATGTATACTGGTAGAGTATATGTGTACATGTACCATAAAACGATTCAAATACAGTATTAACGATCGTGCAATATAAAATGTACTTTCTGCGAACTAAGTTCATGTTGAAACTAGCTGCTATGGCAGCTCAAGATTCTTTCACCAATTCCAAGCCCCCGTGATAACCTTGTATATTTGAATGTTCTGTATACTGCCTATGTTCGATAAAGGCCGTTCTTTTTGTTTTCTATAGAGTGCCACTGGATCGATAATTTTCAAGAACAATCTACATATAAATATTGAGTCTTGGATTATATGTTCTAGACCTAGATCGAACAGCCTGGAAGTGAAATTATTGAATTGAATACGTTATATATGTAAATTGATAGAATCATTTCAAAGTGACATGCTCACATGGAACACTACTAATCTAGATAGTTCTTGGATCAAGGGGGAATTCGAAGAACCTTCATTGTTAGCCCATAATATAACTAGATCCTGACTTTGTACATGATTCAGTTTGGAAGCATTCCCAATCGCCGGGAAACACGTACATCAAGATGATTTTAATTTTCAATAGATCTAGACATGGAAACTTTAAGTACGCCCCATGTGATGCAAGGTTTGGATGCAACTGAATTTGGGACTATAAATTTCAATTGGGTTATATCCGAAACCCATGTATAAATAACAACTACAGCCTATTATAGCCCCTGGAATCCGGATATATATTTGAATATAATATATATACACAGTTGCAGGTTCCAAGTTCCAACGTGTTGAAACTTTAATTTTATAAACAATTAATGTAAAGCTTTAACAATTATTATCTAAGGACCCTTAGCAACCTTAACATACTTTCTATTAAATGTCAATTTATAAGCTTTCGCAGGTATAGTTGTATAAATTGTTCTAGTGCTGGCCAAGTCTGCAGTGTACCTAGATATATATATGTTATATATTATACTATATATTCATTTAAGCCTTGAACTGAGGCCTACTTTTCCAAGGTTAAGTGTAATATTATGGCATGTCGGCCCATATACATCATTAATGGTCCCATCTCACTGGCGTCATTTGTCTTTTGATCAAATTGCTTAAAGAACTGATCCATTAACTAAAAAGAATATATTAAGGATTTTCTTACATAGAAACAGATCGGTTTGTTAGAAATTATATATAGCTACTTTAATCCATGATATTTATATTAACTTTAAACTTTAAACCTAGACCCTGTCGAAGCTTAATTCCGGATCAATTGGATGCCCGCCCCCAGGTCTTTGTTTCCTCATACGTATTGCGTGTTGAGTGGATTGCATGTATGTTGATGTAGGTACGTTAAGGAATTGTAGTAGATCTGCAACGACCTGATCAAGGAAATGGGGCAAAGACTCAAGACTCATCAAGGGTCTGGGCTCGGGATATGAACAACTAACTGTAGCCTATTTTGTACGTTTTAAAAAATCTTGAAACGTTGTTATAATTCCGGTAAATGCTTGGTGAGATCTTTTCTGAAACACTTCATTATACAGCTAGTCGTAAAATATACTCATATTTGAATCATCATTATTGAGATTTGATAAATTAATATGTATCAAGAAAGGACTTCATCATCATATCTTTGCAGCTCAGAAGTAATATTAAAGGAACTGTCACAGTGCGCTATGTATCAACAAGACATCTTGTACTGTTTTTATCGTTGTAGTATAGTAGAATGAGACATGGGATCCCCATTTAGATATGAGAAACCCCTTAAACCAGACTTCCCATTAGTAATTAGGCTAATGTCCAAAACAAAATTACCTATTTCCATCTACAGAACTATGTGTTTTTAATGGATAAATTTAATAAACTATATTTCAAAGAAAACAAAACTATACATCCGTAAACGAACTGAACGTAAATGATATAAATAAGCCCAAACCAGGGGCCAACAGACATGACAACCAAATAAACTGATAAAAAAGGGAGAAGTGAAACTAGAGAGGGAAAAAAAAATGCAAACCAAGTTTTCCAACCATTTAAAGAAGGAATTTTGGGAGTGTTTCTGTTCATGTTATCAAACAGAGATGATGGTATGAAGAAAAGAACAAATATTGATGTAAATGAACGTAGTATAATCAATTCAAGAGTACGTTCAAAGAGTTTGTACGCGGAAGAAGTGGGAAGTGAGAAATATGAGTAGGAGTGTAATAGAAACCATTATTATTAAAGGAAACTGGTTGTTGATATCCACCAGAATAGTAAGGTTTTTGAGGGAAAGAATGTGGTTGTGTGTTTGGTTGTGAGGTATGTTGGTAGGTCTGAGGGTAACAACGGATTGAAGAGGAAAGGGGGATAGCATGACATTGGTATTCGAAAACAGGAGATGGTCTTTCATTTAAGATGACAATGTTGGAATTGGTGGTCTTGGACAAGGCATTGATACGTCTCCATCTGAACTGACAACCGTTAGCTGTTCTGTTTTGGAAATGAGTAGAGATTTCTCTCCAGCCTAAGTTTCTGACTTCCTTCAGGTACTTCAGCAACAGGTCGTCTTCATAACTCCAAGCATTTGATTGTCTTGACTGTTGCTGCTTATGAGATGGTTTGAAACTGGGTTTTTGAACGGCCGAAGGCGTTGAAGGGGGTGTAGTGATAGGAGAAGACCTACTTGTGGAACATGATGCGGACTTAAAAGAATAGAAGTTCACTGGGGAATCAGGGGAATATCTTTCAGGGATTGTCTGTATATTGGTCAAGGTTGGTGCAGCGTAGTTGTAAGAAGGAAGTGGTTCATACAATTCAATTGGCTTCATAGACTTTGGAGCAATCACATCAAGACCAGGTAGCTTAATCTTCTTAGTTGAAGAAGGAGAGAAGTCAGAGTGAACTGAATCAAAAGTTGGGGCTGGGGTAGGGGCAATCATAGTATACTGGGATAGTAATAGTATTTGAATCTGTGAAGAATCTTAAAAGTAAAATCCCCTGAACTACCCACAGACTCTCTCTCTCTCTCTCTGTCCTTGTTCTAAAGGGAGATTCGTGATCCTTATATACATTCTCCAGATTCTAAAAAAAATCTAGTGCAATACCTCTTACAAGAACTCCGGATCATAATACATACATGATTGTAGACTGTATATTGCCTTGAGGTGTCGGGTCTTGAAGAGTTTGAGAAACAACTTACATCCATCTGCAGACATATGCAGAATGTAAGTTTTTGAATGCTTTTTTCGTTAAACGGAGACCGCATGATGGTCCTAAAATGTAAATTGTAATCTGTTCACTTAAGAGACTAAGAATTAGCTTTTAACAGCCACTTCTACCAAATTAGAAATGGGTCCTGACTCCTGAATACTTTTCTAGCAAAACTGTGAGCATCCGGGAACTTCTTACTAACAGGTACTAACAGATACTAACAGATACTAACAGGTACTAACAATAGCTTGAAGTACTGAATTTGGAATCACGCTAGTCAAAGCTGAGCTTTTGAATTAAGATTTGATCTTTTTTTAAATTTAAATTTCTTGGAATTCATCAGTGTTACAACTTACAACTTACAACTTACAACCTACAGCACGCAATATACATGAGCAATTTACGGATACATACATACCTTCATAATATTCCAAAAACCTTGCTTTGAAAAAAATTTTAGTCTCCAGTTTTAACTTTTGACTCTCAAGTCTTGACTGTTGCAACTTAAAAGAGTTTTAGTCCCTGGTTTCTAAGTTTGTAAACTTGTATGTGTTTTTAAAGTTACGCATGGAGGGCTAAGATATCGAGGATCATGGATAAATCACATGATATAGGTTTTAATCGATCAACTTCATCCATATGATCACGATCCAAAGGGAAAGGCGCAATACAGATCCAGATCTTATTGGTTCAACTTTCGCAAGATTCAATCTATCGGTTTCATCTTTTGGAAATTTCAATACCACAAGTATCTCTAGTACTTATAAACTAAGGATTCTGAAACAAAGAGAAGAGACTTACTCATATGTAAATCAAATTCTTTCTGCGCGTAGGGATTCGGGAAGCGGTAGGCAACTCGGCTACGTCACTGAGCCCAGACTACAAACAAATTCGTATTGTCCTCCCTGCATGTTAGTGCATCCATACCCCTTAAACCATCGGTTCGAACTTCGCAGGGGTTGTTTATTATAAGTTATAAATGAATCTTTGTTGTTTTTCTTTACCTTTATCGACGTCCTTCCAACTCGACGACTTTGGTGTTCTGATGTGATGTAACCAAGATTGTATAATAACTCTGTAAAGTAATCCATTCCTAACAACTAACGGTTTAGTATCTAATTCTTTGAGAATGTATAAGCAGACTCATTTATGCGATTTGCTTTGTTTTGAACGGCTACGAATTTGTCGAGATGTTTTACACCTGAACGGTTAAACTTTATACCTCTTACCAGGCTCCAGCTCTATTGTTTTGATCACGTATATACTCACTGCTCCTTGGATCCAACACCTCTCGATCTTCTCACAAACATGCTCTCCATCAATTCAGTCAACGTTACATTTATATATTAGCTTGAACAATAGAAATGTTAAAGGTTACACCCATTGCAAGTTGTTAAATTAAGCTTAACTTATACATCCAAGAAAAGAGAATTATCCTAGCTGCTATTCTCTCTTATTCTAGATTATTCCCGGCAATCAAAACTTTTGATAGATCTACTCTAGTACTTGTGACACAGCTTATAGTTCACTCATATTTTTAAAAAAAAATCTAGAATCATACTATGGCTCCAATCTGAATTTTACCTTCCAGTGACGTCCCTTCTGAATTGATAAAACTTCTTACGGTTTACCACTATATTTATATAAACTATAGTTCATTTAAGTTTGGGCTCAACTAGTTTTCTTCTGGAAACATTTATATGGAAGGATCTCATCCCTTATTCAGAATTCAAATAATTCATAACTCATACATATAATTGAATTTTACCTTTAACTAACAAGATCCAAAGAAATTGAAATCCTGATGTTTTATCAGAAAATCAGTGGTTTCGCGAGACGTCCAACTATATTATCATAGTTATAAACAAGGTGGCTGATTCAAACTTTCATATATGTTGAAATAGCATATAGAACACCTTTTTTTTTCAAAGATCGACTAAGTTTATCCCTAAAGGTATTATTGCGTAAGAAAACTGTGAAAGCAATTAGGTCAGATCTTACTCACTGGCATCCACTGCAGGTCATCAGATGATAACGTGAACACACATACCTTAACTTCCAAATACAAATAGCCCAAATTGAGTATACTTCCGTGAAAGTAAAATATTTTTTCATGCATTCGCCACACCTAAGGCCCTAAGGCACTTATGCTTTGACTGTGGACTGGGGTCTGGGACTAGGATTTTGACTTGCATGATATGCTTGGACTTGGTCCCGGATCCGGGATTCGGGAATCAAAAATTGAACTGCAGTTAACCGCTGGTTAATTCATAGGGTCTAGGAGACTAGGTCGATTAATCCTAGACCCGAAACATCTCGGGTCTTAAGAAATCGTTCTAAAAACCTCATCATCTAGTGAAAAAGTTTCGGATTTCGAAGATTGGAACTTGAAGAACAATTGATTCGTAATAATTTGTAAAAACCTCAGAAGTCCAGAAGAAGATCGCTGATAAGTAAGATTGGGAATTGGATAAGTGAAGGTGGAAACGACTACAGCTATATGTACATACTTAAATGAAATTGCAATATTTCAAGAAACAAATATACATTTATCTCTCTCAATTGAATTAACTGAAACTTAAACAGATCTAATAGATTCAATCTCCTATATATCGACATGCCATAAAAGCGCCACCCTACAATATAGGTATTGGATTTGATAATTCAAATCTACTTGCGATTGACAATTTCAGATTCAGCGTACTTTACCCCGGTTGATTTAGCATCTTCGATTTGATCAACAAGTTCTTCTTCTACTTCGTCTTTCTTATCTTGTAGATTCCTTGGATCTTTTGATGGCATTGGCTGGCCAGTACTTAGCAAATATTCAATAGAATCAATAACAAAGTTCCAGAAAAAGAATCCGGCAACACCAAGAAAAATCAAAAAGCCCAAAATGTAAACAAGTTCATGATATCTTTCTTTCAAAATGGTAACTGGGTCCTCGACAAGGTCAAAGATCAACTCGCCAATATAATCACCTAGAATCTCACCAACTTCTTCTATATACTCGCTCCAAGATTCTTCTTCTCTCTTTGAAGGAAAGAGTTGCGGGTAAGAGGCTCTTCTAGCAGCCTTTTCTCTTAGACGCTCGGTGATCTCTTTGTCTCTTAGCTCCCATAACATCTTGTTTGTGAATGTCTCGTTACCAATCAATTCGGCATCTTGGATGGAATGGCCCAAGTAGATGTTATTGAACAAGATTTCGTCATCAACACTCCATAATTCAAACCCAATGGCACCAATTGGCTGTAAGTTTGATGGTTTGACATCATTATGGTAATTTGGATTGTCGATCTTAGCAGGCGCCCATTCACCCTTATAATTTGGGTTCTCGATGGATGGTTGGGTCCATTTGCCCTTATAGTCTGGGTTGACTATTTTCTCAGCCTTGAATGGTCCACAACCATGGGATAGACAGTTTGGATTGAAAACTGAAGGAGCAATCCAGGTGCCGTCCTCTTCTTCATTCCATTCGTCTGGTCTAGTTGCTTCTGGGTCTGGAATGTACAAAGGTTCATCTTCTACCCAAGTTTCTGGCTTGATGGCATTCGGATCACTGATCAGATATGGTGCTTCTTCGTCCCAATCATCTGGTTTGGTGGCTTGGTTTGGGTCTAAGATGTACTCTTCATCTTCCCAATCTTCAGGCTTGGTGGATTCTGGATCTGATATCAGCTTCGGAGGAGTAAAACCTGGCTTGAACATGTATTCTTCTAATAAGTTACCAGACTTGGCGACTTCACCATTGATTCTGATCTCGAACTCTTGGTTTGGTTTGATGATCAATGTGTACAAAGTGGAGAGATCAGTGATTCTTGCTGGAGGTGGGACATCAAGATGATTTTCTTGAATAACGCCAGTCTTACTGTCCTTATGGCGAATGATCAAATGAACTCTGTTTGTTGGGCCACAGTTGGCAGGGCCAAATAAAACTTGGAACGGGGTGATGTCACTGAACTCTTCGTAATTGGCATGAGCATCCAACAACTTGATATACGCGCCACCACATCTTAGACCCTTATCAAGTTTGACTTCGTACTGTAAAACTAAAGTATCATCTGTGTTGTCGAAAACTTGTGGAAGTTTAGCGGAGATGGCATGATGTGCTGAGGGGGTCTTCAAGACCAACGATTTGTCATTTGTGAAACCAATGATACCGTCTGATTCTTCGACCGCCCATTCACCAGCGTAGAATAACTCACCATTCTTCTTGGCCTTGGACACCTTCCAGACATCGGTCCAGTCTTTATCGTCGGCAAATTGCTCGAAGAAAGAAGATAATGTCAATTGAGTCTCATCGAAAGCCACAAGGTCTGGGTTTCTTTCGTCATCAATATACCCTTCGGTTTGAGCGTTGGATTGAATTGCCAAGGCAATAGGAAGCAACACTTGGGACACCTTCATCTTTTGTTTAGGGTCTTGATTAGTTTAGATTCTCGAAAAAAAACGGTGCTCTTTGTCAGACGTTGGATAAGATTCGAATTTTCAATGATAATATAATTTTTCTCTCTCTCTCTCTTCCCTTGCATAATATAAAACCGTACACCCTTTAATTTAATTTAATTAATTTTGATCTAACTGAGCAACAAACTGGTCGGAAATCGGGCCGATTCGGGAAACGCCCAAACCCCAAACAACGAGGACACTGAAGAGTTGTAAGTGCATCACAGTCTCTGGATATTATATGCAACAAGGTTCAACATAATAAATTTTTAATATACAACGAAACTCAAATAATATAAATCACAATCTCTCTAAGCCTCGATTTCATCCAATAATGCAAAGGCATTAACCTTAGCTTTAGAAGCTGGTTTCTGTTCATCCTCCTTGTCCGAGTAGAATTCGTCATCTTCCATGTTGTCAGCAGTGTCCTTAGTTTCATCCTTTTCGGTGCCAGTAGCAGTTGGTGGTAATTCGGCAGTGGTGACATTCAATAAAGTCTGTTCTAATTCAGACTTGGCTTCAGCATTAACCATATCCCAGTTAGACTTTCTCACTGTTTGAACCATTCTGGATCTTTGCTTGGACTTGGAGATCTTGCCCTCAAGTCTATCTGTAAGAGCTAATGCCTTTTCCAACTTGATCTTGTTCATGTTTGTTACAAGTTTGTTTTCCTTCTTTGTGATCTTGTTCTTGGTTTCCTTGTTCTTGGCCATCTTGCTACTTAATAAGTCTTCATTCTTCTTAATGGTAGCTCTGATGATAGCACTGGTTAGGTCGGTCTTTTCAGCTCTTGGAACACTACTCAAGGATCTGTCTTCTGGTTCATCAACTTCATTTCTTCTAGCAGCTCTGGAGTGTTTGGAAACTGTAAAAAAAAAAAATGTCAGTATTTCTTCGAAATGGTGTGTTGATAAAAAGTTAAATCATATCATCACGTACTAGTCTTCTTGGCCATTGTTTATATGTGTATATATTTATTTTGTGACTGAATCTTACTTTAAGATCATCTTATCTCATCTCCCTCCATATATGTATTTTAGGCTATCTGTCTGGATTTTTTTTTTTTGTTTTTTGGTACAATCCAAATTTTAATATTTTCTTTTTGGCACAATATTCAGAAACCCAGTTCGCGGTGACTGTTGGGGCCACATCTTCAACCCGCAAAGAATTATTAGCACAGTGGCGCTTACCAACCAGGTGGGGAGAATAGAGGAACCTGGAGAGTCGAGACTCAAAAACATCACTTGAAAGATGTTGGAACACTTGTCTGGTTGAGTCCTAAGGTTTATCGGCATTAAATAATAATCATCTTATCCATTGATTTTTTTTTCTCTATCATAATGACTGAACTTAGAAGATCTACAAGAATTGCTACTAATGGCTCCAAAACAAAGGTTGAATCCTTACCAACTGCCAAAGTCTCCAAACCAAAGACTACCAAAGCGAAGGAGGCTGTTCCAAAGGTTAAAGATCTTCAAGAAAACAAGGAAAACCCCAAACCAAAGGCCAATTCATCTTCTACGGAAATCGAAGTCGGTGATGATATTCCAGACCTCACTTTGTTGAACCAAGACTCTGAGGAACTAAGCTTAAAAGAACTCTCCAAGAAACACGATCTCATTCTAATCTTCACCTATCCAAAGGCTTCTACTCCAGGCTGTACCAGACAAGTCTGTGGATACCGTGATAACTTCAACTCTATTAAGGACAAGGCTTTGATCTTAGGTCTTTCTGCTGATTCTGTTAAGGCCCAAAAGACCTTTCAAACTAGACAAAACCTTCAATATGATCTTCTCAGTGATCCTAATAAGGAGTTGATTGGTGTCTTGGGTGCTAAGAAATCTCCTTCTGGTATCAAAAGATCACATTGGGTCTTTCAAAACGGTAAGTTGGTAAAGAAGAACATTCAAATTTCTCCAGAAGTTAGTGTCTCAAGGGGTAAGGAAGAAATTCTTGAATTAAGTAAATAGGGTATAGTTGGTACATAATTATACTGTGAGATTTCATGTAATATTATACTACCCACACTGTCCTGCTCATAATATCAATTAGGTAATTTTGTATTGTATTTTTAAGAATATATAGATCTATCCCTGAAATGAAGGGGGAAAAAATTGTATTTGCTTCTTATATATTCCCATGAGGTTGTTTCTTCATTTATGAGTCTTCCTAAAGTTCAAACTGTACAATGAACCAATCATTGTACTTGTTCAAATCTTGTTCATCATTATGGATCAACGAGCCCCCAAGCCAATTCATATTCTTTAGTAACAACAGTGATTCTTCTTCGAAAAGACTTCTCTTGAAGTACAATACAAGTTTCAATTCTCTACCTTCTTCATCGTTATCTGCATCAATATCTTCACGGATAACCTCATCTGTGTATTCCATAACAGTCATCAAAAGATTCTTCAAGTTATAAGCGTCGTTGATAATACGGAACTCCTGGCTTATGAATACTTTGAAGACGAAATCTTGGCTTAGAATTCCATAAATCGGATATTTGAAGAAATTACTGTAGAACGCAACATATCGTAGATTATTGTTTTTGAAATTGTTTGCATTGAGTCCTCTGGTTGCATTTGTATTCTGATCAACAGTGGAATTTGAAGTTTGGATGTGGTTGTTATCTCCATTAAAATCATTCTCTACTATCAATTGTCTCTCACTCAATGTGATAATATCCAATGACACCTCAACAATACTTCTGTATTTGTGAATGTGAGGGTTTTTCATTTCCAGCACATCAGGAACACCACTGGTTCATTGGAGGGAGCGTATGAAAATGATGGAGTTTTTGGTTATTCAAATGCTTAGGTTCAATCATCAAAGTGGAGCAACCAATAGGTGTCTCACCCTTGCTAAGTTGACTCAGGTAAAGTAAATTACTGAGCTTTCTTTCACTATTTTTAAGATACGAGGGATTCATTCTTTGTAATTGGGATATGGGTGCTGTTGCTGATAGATGACGTCGTTTGTTGGTGGATATGGACTTATGTGGTTCTGTGTTAATTCTTTCAATATAAATTTATATTGTATTGTTCCAAATAAATTTTTAACACAAATCAAAACGCCCTTCCGGTACAAACTTTACGCGCAACTGGATATGTTTTTTGATTTTTTTTTTAAAATAATATAGCTGATTATCTATGAGTAAATTTCAGTACACTGAGCACTTCCTGTTGCCTACAAGGACGTAATAAAGGACTATATAGAATAAGTAGAGAACAGTTTTAATTAATTTCTTCTTCAATTTAGGATCCAGAAATGCTAATTCGTTCTAGACCAAAATCTAAACTTTGCCATTAAGAGTACTAAATCCGAATATTTACACTATAGTTGTTCATGATGCTCACTGCTTGATATAGTGCTTATTTCGAGAAATGATGATTAAAAGAGATTAATATACTTATATCATGGCCAGGAACCGGCTTTGTCATACAAAATATTGACAAGCAACTATACCATATTATTTACAATTTCGTAATTTCAGAGCTAATTCAAGAATCAAGATGTCTTATTGACTCATTACTAGAACTTTTACGATGGATGCTAAAATCAGATCAAGTCGACAACAAAAGACCAGTAAGTACCTAGTATGATCTGTATTGAAAGGTTTGTCAGCTAAGTTCTAACCGAGTCATAGACACAGTGGTTCTATTATCTGTTAAAAATTTAAAGCGTTAGTACCTGTCACAGTCACACGCTTAAGATCTGAAACTTGAAAATTTAACCTGTCTTACTTTGAATCTTGAGAATAGAAACATCCTGGTGGAGTGAGTATAAGAACGTATCTATTCCAATTTACGGCCTCTTTTGTGTTTTTTTTTTGGTTTTTTTGGGGAAAGTTTCCTGTACATAGTGCAAATTTACGCATGTTAGTGCACAGAAGTGGCGGCATTTAGGTTTTAATAATTGTTGTCCAGATCCTGGCTATGAGCAAGTATTTGTCCATCTGAAAATAGACTTTAAATTCACAAAAATGAAAAAAAAAAAAAAAAACCCTACCAAAAGCCTGTTTTGTTTTACTCCGGTGGTGCCTTTACGCAAATTTCTAGTTTCCAAAGATTCTCTATTCCTACAATCATTTGTGAATTCAATATTATAATGTACATAATCTGTGGAATTATTATATGAGTTTCTGTATTTACGCGATATCTAATATATAATTTGGTTGGCATGGGGGATTCATGATGATATCAATACTTATTAAATTTGGTCTCTACGGAGCCCGGTTTGCTGGCTGACAACTGCAGAACCTACAGATAACTAGGTCGTACTGTCACGTCATGGTGAAAAAGCAATTGTTGGATCTACTCCTCAGAATTAATACAAATTAATATTAATAATATATTTTTAAAATTGTAATTAATAGCTGCTAAAAAATAATTCACAAGCACTGTTCACACCAGCCGCCTACTACAGATTGTTGATGGAATTGTCGATAAAATATTGTCGGTACGATCTGGTTTTAGGCTAGAATCTATAGAGTTAAGATTTGCTGGGATCTTGGGAAAGGACCTCTTCTAGAAGCATCAAATATATAGATCTTTCAGATTGGATCTCTGAATTATTATATAATTGTTGGAAATTTGAACATTGGTTTGAAATTGTGACTTGTCTTTCCAGTACGTAGCTGGATTTATGTCGATAGGCCGAGGCAAGCTGTACTACTCTGAAGTATGATGATTGTAAAAAAAGGCTGTATATTGCTGTTAAAAGGCTGGTTGTAACGTCGATCTCTGCGAATTACCTTACGATCAGTAAGTTGCTCTTTCGGAAGAGAAAGTGTCAGCTAGCTTTAAGACGCAACTAATTATACCAAATGAGGTGATTCAACAACAAATTAAGTCAATCCTAGTCAGCTGGTAGGATTAAAACTGAAAACGAGGCACATCTAAAACGTTAGATTAATACATGATATAGGTTTCAAGCTGTTACTGGTACAATGATCGCTGTAAATACATAATAATATTAGAAGTGTAATTCCATGAATTGATATTTTTTAGGTTTCAAGTTTCAAGTACTAAAAAACAATACATAATGATTAATTACATGTACAAGTTTATATATATATTACATCCAATTAAAAGATTCGAATCCAAAAAAAATACACATACGTCGTTAATTACATTAAACGTTTCAATTGCCATGACAATTGGCAGTGAATACGTGATTCATCATACATGTTCACTTCTAAAATAAATTTAGTATCGAACTAGCTATGTAGTCATATCACGCTGATTGCTAAAAGTAATACCGAATTATTAAATAAGTAAATTTATATTATAATTAGCAAGTACGATCTATGACATGTGGATCGATAATTGACCTTGGACTCTTATTTAATCATGTAAATTATGCAAATTTAGTCTAGAAATTTCAAAGAATTTATATATAAATATATTAATAATTATATGCTCCACCATGACCAGCATCAATTTTATTCATCTTCTTAACATATATATCCCTGGAGGTGGAAGAGTCAGGTTTTGTACCAACTAGCGCACACTATATTTGTTTTGACGTACAAAATATTTAGCTATAATTTTGAGAAAAGACTCAATTAAATTTGCCTCAAATTAACTTGTAGGGTGTGTGTCCCCTGCATATCCTTGAATTTTCGGACTGCAAGTAGAAGCAAAGCTGGAGTGTGCTTAGCTTGTTTCCTTGCTCTTTCGAGGTGTTCGGTACATGAAATTCCTTGAACTAATGTAAAATCATTGTTCGGTAAACCCCTCGAGTCAAATTAAAAAAAAAAACAATAACACAATGCAAACTATTAAAGCAACCTTAAATTATAGATATGGCCAAACCCCTAGGACTATAAATATTTTGGGGATTCCCACTCTTTACACTCCTCGGATATTGTTATTTAAAACATATTACTTACTATAAACTATATCCATTTCTTATTCTAACTTAATATAATAATAATGACTACTGAAGCAGCTCAAGCCCAAGATATTGAAGCTCAGGCTGATATTGAATACATCCCACCATACGTCTCTAGAACTTCTAGATTTGGTTTAGGCGATGTTTCCAGAAACCACTTTGTTGCTGTCTATGGTGAATTTGTTGGTACTTTTATTTTCTTATGGTCTGCCTTTGTCATTGCCCAAATCGCCAACCAAGACACTGACGTTGCCAATCCAGGTTCCCATCCAGGTCAATTGATCATGATTTCCTTAGGTTTTGGTGTCTCTGTCGGTGTTTCCGTCGCCATCTTCTACAGAGTCTCTGGTGGTAACTTGAACCCAGCTGTTACCTTAACTTTGGTGTTAGCCAGAGCAATCCCACCCCTCCGTGGTTTTTTGATGATGGTTTCCCAAATTATTGCAGGTATCTGTGCCGCTGCTGCTGCTAGTGCCATGACTCCAGGTCCAGTGGCTTTCGCCAATGGCTTAGGTGGTGATGCTTCAAGATCCAGAGGTGTCTTCTTGGAAGCCTTCGGTACCTGTATCCTTTGTGTCACCGTCTTATTCCTTGCTGTTGAAAAGCACAGAGCCACATTTATTGCTCCATTATGGATTGGCTTGGCTTTGTTCATTGGTCACTTGATCTGTGTTTACTACACTGGTGCTGGTTTGAACCCTGCTAGATCTTTAGGTCCAGCTATTGCTGCTAAGTCCTTCCCTAACTACTTCTGGATTTACTGGGTTGGTCCAATTATTGGTTCCTTCTTGGCTTACGGTATCTGGCAATTATTGAAGTGGTTAGATTACGAAACAGCTAACCCAGGTCAAGATGCAGACCATTCCTAAAGCAAAGTTTCATTTCCACTGAAGTAAACGGGGGAGATTTACCATATAAGCTAGTTGCAGACTATTTGTGAGGCTGTTGAGCTAGCTTTTGAAACAGTTCTTTCTATAAAATCATTTTGATCTTCATTAATTCGTAATTTTAATACAATATATTATTTTATCCCTATATCCAAATAAAGGTTGTAAGTTGTTCGCCATGCGGACCTGGGGAAAGGTCCAAGGTCCGAAGTTTGTGTCAACCTGTAGTTCAAATAGTACAATTCGTTATTCATGTTAAAGGTCATAAAAGTAAACCATTAAAATATCTGAAAGACAACTTTATAACACGTATTAATCTCTAAAGAATCCGGAATCCTTCAAAACAATAAACATCACTGTAACTTTATCTTACCATGATGAGAAATTTAAATATCTATGGGGAGGTTGATTAATTTACTTTTGTGTTCAACAATAACTAGTGATATAACCATTGTGTATCCTCACAACCTCAAAAGACACAGGTATTATTCATTAAAACCTCTTTAACTATATAGAAGAGTTTATTATATTTGTATCAACAGTGACAGTCTTTTCTGAACCAGAACCCCTAGTTCTCAGCTGTTATCTACTTTTCCTTTTTTTTTTTTTGAAATTTACAAGGATTACAATCATTATTAAGCTTCAATGAAACAGTAACCCATTGATAGGATATTCCAAAATTCCCTGCTAGAACAAATGGACTTCTTAGGTCATTTCTTCCTATTCAGCCCTTATTGATATGGTATGGATTACTGCCTTGTACGTTCCAGAAGAATTAAGACGGGATCTGGGAACATGATAGTCTAGAAGTGTAACCTGAAAATTTTATAACTTGTCTAACATATTCTAGAAAAAGAAAGCTGGAGAAGCTCAATCTCAGTTAAGACATATTGGAGTACCAATTTAGTTTAGCGATAATATTTATTAATACATATAGATCATTATCATCTTTTCAATATATTATTCATCTAGATCGTCAATAAATTGTGATCCATGTGAATGACCAACTTGTAAGGGGTGAATACATGTTCGTGTTGGAAAAGACGATCGTCAGAAGATTGAAGTTGCTAATTCTGGGTTTTATTTTTGATGTGTTTTATGTCTCGGAAGATGAATCTTACATTTCTAAGACTTACTTATACATAATATCAGAGGTTTGGCTCATAATAGTGTGTATTCTAACCTAAGTATTAGTTGGTTGATATATATATATATGTGATTCTTTATAGCAATTTCCTTGTTACATGCTTGTTTTGCGTACTTAATAACACTCTTGATCATAAATAACATTGCATTCCGTTATACTATTTTGATTAAAACTACAGTCTACTATTAATAGTTTATCACTAAGTATTAATAATTAACGATTATCAAAACTTTTTGCTTAAGATTTAACAATTACCTCAACCATCCAACAAACCTGGTTATACATATAACATTTGCCAATTAGATAGAGGCCTAAAGTAGTCTGAAGAAAGGTGCTTCAAGTCAATTTCGTTCCAGTTATTTGTTAATTTACTCAATTTTATTCTATAGGTTTATTTTTGACACTTTCATGATTGTTAATATTATGGAGTTGTCACAAAACATGATTAAATTACTGACAACGGATTTCCTAAGTTTAAGTCCGTTGTTTATATATTTTGAAATTATTCGGATATGCAAGACAACGCATGTGGAGTCGCGAAAATTCGTCAACTTCACATATGGAACTCCGATCTTCATATGTTGTTGAGTAGCTGGATAGGGAGGAATTCTCTTTTGTTTTGGTCTTCCATTTAAAATTCACACTTGATTAATATGGATTTTATCCCAGACTTGTGAGTTTTCTCGAACCTCGGTTGTTCGTTCAAAAGCAAATAAAAGTACTTCAACAAATGAAATTTGAAAATTCAATACATAGTACTACAGATCCCCTGGGTTTTATTCGGCTTTCAAATACAGTTTCGGTTTAACTCTTGGTCCATTTTTTTTTCTCTTTAATAAATTCTGTTACTATCACCTCCATCTTGGCAAATTTGTTTGCAGATTCCTTTAAAACATCCTGCTGTTCAATTATTCAGAAGTATCATGAATTAAAAACAATGAGAACACATAACCTTCAGTACCTATTTCACTGAATTCGGCATCTAAAGTCCAGCCAAAGATGATCTTCTCATGCATGCTAGGTCTTGTAGATATATATGAACTTCTCTAAGCTCAGAGATAATCTAGAATCGATTTCTTTCTGATCCAGTCACGAAAAAAATCAAATCAAGCCACATTTGTTCAAGTCGTCGTCTCATATAAATTCAAATCAAAGCAGCATAACTATCCATTCTATTGATCAAATCATAGATCATCTGGATTCCGAGATTAGCCAACAGTTCTTGGTAATCTGACCAAACCCTAGGATCAACTCCTATTCCATTTAGACCCAGTGCGTTGTTCAAGCCATTTGGGTTGTTCATGAACATGATCTTGATTTGTTGCAATAGAGGTTTAACACAGATGAATCCCATCTCTGTCTTATAATGTCTCACTAGGCCATCAACTCTGGAGAACTTTTTCCCACATCCCCATCGTATGACGTTGGTATTGTTGACATTTTCAGGTGGATATGTCAAAGATTGGGAAAAAATAGGATTTAAAGAGCCACAGCAATACTTCTTGACGTCCTCGTGTAGTAACTCATGTCTCTTTCTGTCATGATTTCTTGCAAATGACCGTTGACAATGTTTACAACTAAATGGCTTCTCGTCACTGTGAATCTTCAAATGTGATTTCAAATTGTATGATTTTTGAAAGGTCTTGGGACAATGTGGGCATGGAAATTCCGTCTTCTTGTCTATTTTGGGAATTGATCTCCTCTTTCTTCTTGGTTTCACTGGTAACTGGCACACTCCTTTCTCTGTTGATCCTACTATGATACCTGGATTTACCTGCAGTTGCTGTCGTACCTGTTGTTGTTGTTCAAAGGGAATTGGCTTTCTGAATCCATTATCTAAAGACTGTGAGAAATCTGAAGAAGTTGGCGGTGTTGGTTTTGGATTCAAATTGTAATTGTTGAAATTGTTATACGATATCACTTGGCTGTTGTTATTAGGGGCTTGCATTAATGACTGGTAATAAGTTAACGGTGGGTTTGGAAACTGTATCTTGTTGGTATTTGCCTCCACTGGTCCCGTGTTGTCTCCTAGAGTTGTCCCAGTAGAGTTTATTCCATAGAAAATTGATCCTGCAGGAGCAGAGGATACAGAAGTCCCAACAGTTGAAGCATAGGAGTTGTCACTAATCTGAAACTGAGTATGTGGGGTGTTCTGATAGTTGCTCTGATATTGTACCGGCGGTGAAGCAGTGCCAGGAGTGGTCGCTGAAGTGAAAGAATAATTAGGGTACTGGTTCATCATTTGTGGCTGGTTGGCGTTCAACATACCGACGGGATATGGCTGGAAACCATTAGAACCATCTAGCAATATTGTGTTGTTGTAACTCTGGGGATATCCATCCAACATAGTCTGTTGTTGTGCTTGAGGCTGGCCTTGGAAGTCGTTTGTAGAAGATAAAATTGTGTGCGGCTCATTGGATCCTAGTAGACGCAACTGTTCTTGCTGTTGAAGCTGCTGCTGCTGCTGCTGAATGGGAAATCCAGATTCGATAAAGGTATTTTTGTTCGGGAGAGACGAAGGTGTGATGCTTAGTTGATTGGGGTATTGTTGAAATTCTCCTGTTAAATTCGATACCTGTGTTTGTTGCTCGTTGTTTAGATATCTAGCTTGTCCCAAAGCCATTTTGCTGAAGGCTTCCATCTGATGAATCTATATGTTGTTATCCTGCACTGCTGGTGAACTACTGGGTTACCTGAAACCAAAGTACCAATTTTTGTTAATGTTATCGTTTTTGTATTTCGGTTTTTTTCTTCTCGGACGCTTGGAGTCCAATTTCAGAAACTCTGACCTAATGTTTAAGATGTGTGGAGATCTTGCCTTTAATTCACAGAATGATCTGAGCAGTGTGAAGTCAAGTTTGAATGAATATAGACAGACGTTGAGAAACTTCTCTGTTTCAATTTCTCTTGTCTATTTTGGTCATGAGACTTTTCTCTATATTTATAAAATCTAAGAGATCTGACATGAAAGGTTTTTGCCATTGTCCAAGTTAGATGTGGCTGAATAAGAATGTTCGTGTGTTCTTCCAATAATAATTTTTTTTTTTTTTTCAATTGGTAACTTGTCGTAGCCTGTGTTTTGACCAACCCTAGTATGCAGTATGTGAGGTATGAAGCAACACAAGGTGCATGGTTCTTACCTAGAAGTGATAAGGTAGCTAGCTCAGTTAATACATGCAGTGATGTACAGTATGGTAACTACTAACGGAGTCCTTTTTATAATATATTGAATTTGTATGCAGGCCAATCGAAGGAATCTGAACTTGAAGTGTAGATTGGGTCCTAGAACTCACACAATCTACTGGAGAACATTGAATTTTTTTAAGGAAAAAAATTTTGCAAGTTATTAACCACTTGGTTGTTCTCCTGGTCTGAATATTCTTGAGTCTTCTAAGTTTTTGAATCTTGATTCGCATAGTGACTGTACAATCTACAATGCATACGAAATATACATAACACAAAGATCTGCGGGTTTATCAATTGATAGAGTTTGGAATATATGCATAGTTACGCATTACGTTTGCATATAGGTGTAGGGATTCGGGAATAAAACCGAAAAATTCTATTGTCCCGAACTCACAAGTGTTTCTAGAAATTAGCTTAATCAATCTCCAGACTCCTACCATCATCTAAGCAGTAAAACTTGAATACTTCGAAAGTTCAGGATTTATTTAGAACGGGATCAGAAAGGGGAAATCAGTTATACTACCTCAAGCATTATTAATTGTATACCAATATTATTAGATGACATTATATACATCTTTACGTTTTTAGAGTATGTTTAAGGTATCGGGTTATGTAGTGGTATGTACTTAAAACTTCATATGAGTATGTTTGCTGATGGGGGACTATTGGTTCTAATTTTAAAATACCGGGGTCCTGAGCAGTGAGTACACACCGTCAATTGTCTGACATTTTTACAAATGACCAATGATATTATTACTCCACCATGAATATTAACGCCAAGCGGACAGAAAAAGAATAAATTTTAATACCAAAACTTGTAAATACAATATAATATTTGGGAAATCCGTTCCGAGTTCTAATTCAAAGATCCGATTGAACAACTTATAAATGACATACGAATCACGATGCGGATATAACTAGATATTATATTGGGGAATGCAGCAGCTGGCCTTCCGGCTATGATAAATTTCTAAGTATTTTTTTCAACCAAGCCCTTAAATCGGCCGATACCCCATATTAGTGCAGAATTATTGTCATCCAAATGCCCGTGATTCAACATTCTCTAACTAGGGGTGATGTCCAAATCATTGATTGGCTAGCTAGTTCATCAACTACAAGATGTCTACTAAATTATACATGATTGAACAGGGGTATGTTCTACACAGGGTTCAAGAATCATGAATTTCTCAAAATTGAGACCCAAAAATTTTCCAAACACATATCTGAAAATAAATATGTCTTAATCATATATGCATGTGCAATAATTGATAGGGCTGGAACTTGAAAGACTATAATATATATATATAATATACTTTTGGGGGGGTGTTTTAGGTATGACATCTAGTCGCCAAGTTAGCAGGCATTATATCATTAGCACGTGACTATGCTAGACCCGTTACCCGGCTCAGCTAGAAGACCACGCATGGCAGATCCGCTGAACTAAAAATATTCGCCACAACTCGATGATTCATACATTCTCATAGATTAGATAGCTTTAATAAAACAGACTTATTAGGTTAAACTCAACTAGAGTAGACTTGTAATGTCTCCTCTACCTACTCCAGTCCTGAGACTCATACTGGAATCTACGTGAACTTGTACAGGGTGCCTAATTTTCAACTTAGGCCCACTTTTTCAAAATTTCCTTATCAGGATATTTTCGTGGTTTTCACGTGATTTATGCACTCAGACCAGGCTTAAGTTGAAAATTATAGGCACCCGCCAAACAGGTCTATATATATATTATAATAAATCAATATATTAATAATATTGGATCGGTATTGATTATATTAGCTAATTATTGATCATATTATATAATTATAGTTAAATATAAATTATAATATATTAAAATTTAAATTAAAAAATATTCGACGACGTATTTAATTATAATAAACACGACGTTAATTAACTATAGCTATAAATTGGTCCCAATATATTATAATACAATTAATATAATTTATATATTATATTTATAAATTTATTATTAATTTTAATAATATCAATATATATTTAAGTAAATATCTTAATATATAGCTCCTGATATATGCTAGCTGTTGCTGATCAGATCTAATATAATTGTTTTATGACGTGTCACGACGTTTACATCATGTGTTATAATATATTATATAATATATATAAGATTAAAAGTTCAATTTATAATCCATCGGATCACACGCTATCCATGCGTTTCTTCTAAAATAAGCTGTATTAAAAGTTCATCGCAAATGGATCTATTTGTTTATGGGAATTAGAAACAGCCCATGTACTAGAAGCTTAATTTATATATATTAATTATAGGATTTATGTATCGTGTTTCCCTTCCTACGAATTTTGGAGGTCTTGAGGGCAACTCAGTACTAAATTTTAGGCCAATAAATTGATAACATTAAATATTATTATTAATACAACCAGCCGATTAAATTAATTCTTTTTTGGGTCAATAAATTATAGATCATCAATTGCTTAAAACTGGCCAAGATAGTGTTTTATCATGAAATATTGTAATATTATAAATAAATTTTATTTTTAATAGCTGATTTTCTTTTAAGATTTCTAATTATGTCCTTCCATGCGGACACATGCATGTATATCCTAAAATCCAATTTAACCTAATTATTTTAATTTAAGATCAGAAAACTTTCAAAAATGGATAATATTGAAGTTCGTGAAAAAGCTACTAGCTCTCTACTTGAGTCTTTTGGCTCTACTTATATATAGTCTCAATTCATACTACCAAGCTCATCATCAAATCATAGTTATGTAAGAAAAACAGAAATAGACAAATGTCAACACTGATATAATTTATGAACGTAATAAAGAATTGACTTAACTATACTTAGAAACAATTCATTCCATTTTCTTCTCTGATAAATCATCCATCTCATACTCTTCAACCTTCAAGTTAACAACTGGTTGACTTCTACTCTGATATTGCTGCTGCTGATGATGATCAGGGACCAAGATAGAAGCTAGATAAGATTTAGCCTGACTGACAAACATATTAAAAGCAGTGTTGGCTGGACCCCATAAATTCAAAGTATGAATGAAGAAGAACCCAGTACCGATCAAAATACTCAAGACCAAATACAATGGGTTTCTTAACACAGCCATGAATTCGTTCCAACCCAAGACCAAGATAATGAGATAGATGAATGGTGGGATTTTAGCAATGTTGCCGACGATTGAACGTGTGGCATCTCTGTAGTTGATTTCAATTTGTTTCAAGAATTTGGACTTGATCTTGGATTGTTGCGGACCAGTTAGAATATGGGCAAAGACATGAATGTGATCTTCTTCATCGTCATCTTCGTACAATTCGAAGTCTGGGATGATTTCCAAGTTGTTGGAAGTTTTAGCAATGGCGAAAATTGGCAACAAGGATAAAGCATAGTCACTTGATTCCTTGTAGTTCTTAGAAATCTCTGCTTCAGTCTTCCAAACTCTTGGCACATTATGCTCGTCGTATTGGAAAGCCTCTTCAAATCTATGCTTCAAAATACCTGTAACATTATCTTCGTTCAAATAATCGTGGACAAATTGGTCCAAAGAAATCCAAGCAGATTTCTGCAAATCTTCAGAGATTTGTTTATTTTGTTCAGGCTTTAAACCAAATTGGAAGTCATAGACACCGTCTGAAGATTTGTACTTACTAAGGACGGAATTGACGACAGTTTGGAAGTTCTCAAGAACTTTATCCCAAAGCTCGTTATCTGGAAGAGCGAACAATTCCAAGGATTGGTTCTTGATGAGAGGTGAAATTCTCTTGACGAACTTGGTCTTTAGGGTAGTTCTTTCTTCAGCCAAGAGCTTGTCAAGTTCAAGACTTATATCGTTTTGGAAATCGTTCAGGTGTTCAGTGGTCTCGAACATTTCATTGACTTGAGAGAAACGATCCATGTTAGCTTTGAATTGAGCTATTATTTGGTCCTTGGATTTGGACTTTTCCAAGAACGAGGCCTTGTTAGATTTGTCCTTGAAGATGCTTCTGAATTGTTCTAGTGACGATTTCTTGGAAGCCTTTGCATACGAGTCAAAGATTGTTTTCAACTTCATGTGGACCTCCTTCTCCAAACCTTCTCTCTTGTTGAGATAAACTGCCTTATTGTAGTGAGATGCCTGAGAATCATAGGTGTTTAGGGCCAAAGTGGAGAGCTTAACAAAGGTTTCGGAAAGGAGTTCACCAGATTTACCATCTTCAAAGGAAATTTCGTTGAAAGATAATTCGAATTGTTCGTTGAATAATTCCAGGGATTCTTTGACAATCTCGTCACATCTGAATCTTGCAACCAAAGTTTGCTGAGTAGGCAAGTCCAAATCCTTATTAGCTTGGATCTGATCCCAACAGTTCTCAGCATACAAGGACCAGCCATCAATCGGAAAGTTCTGCTTGTATTCAACCCTCAAGAGATCTTCCTTGGTGAACTTGTCACCTAATTTCTTGATATCTTCCAAGAATTCAACTGGCTGTAAGACCTTGTGAGACAAAGTGACGAACTGTAAGTCGAAGTAGTCAGATAATTGGACATCGGAAGAAACGGTCTTTGGTTTGGAGATGGATTCCCACATCTTGTTCAAGTCTTGAGTCAAAGTATTGGACAAGTTGGCTAAAGGAGTGTTACCAATATGATCTCTGATAACAAACAAGAGGAGAACCTTATGTTTCGAGTTACCAAAAAGAGACAAGTTGACCTCAAAGACAGTCTTCAATAGACCCATGTTGGCACCTTGGTAAAGACCCACCTGATGCTCCCAGATATTGATAATCAAGACTTGAGAGGTGGATAAAGCGAACAAAGCAGCCTTACGTTCGAAATCTTGGTCTTCACCCCTTTCTCTACCATCCGAACCTTCGACGTCCATGACGAAGATGTTTTCTTTGATCTCTTTGCCAGTAGATTGAATCTTTGGAGAGTAACCCAACCAGATCCCCTTGGTGGTTTGTTGTCTTTGGGTTTCGTTCATCACATCGAACTTGGTGTGGAAGAGATTGTTTAATAGAGTGGATTTACCAGTTGATTGGGAACCAAAGACAGAGATCACATGGTAGTCCAATCCCAGATCTTGGTGGACAGTGTCTTTCAAATACTGGTCAATTAGTGGTTTTCTGTTTTTTCCCCCCCAGAAGGGTCTGTTGTTAGTATTCTGCTCCTTGAGTAGGGGTGAGAGAGAGAGAGATCATTCCAGAAAAATAGTGGAGTCTGGAGGACTGTTGTGGCTTACTGAAATTGCTTTTCTTCGTCAATGACTTGGACAGAGACATTTTCCAATGGTTCAGACATTTTGACGATATGTCAGTTGAGTTTAGTAACTATAGTGATCAAAATCAATGGTACATTCTCTGGAGATAGTAAGCTGTAATAGCTTTTGGGGTCGGTTACAGTTAGTTTTTGTGGGTTCTCCAATCACCAAATCAGACCAGCTATGTGTACAGCTGACGCGAAAATTCCCGAATAACACACATATCCTGCCATATTTCTGCTGTCAAAATAAATCGTTGGTGAGATCCTAAACTATATGTTAAACAACAATTAACAGCCTACACAAGGTTCTTTGTACTATTATAATTAAAATACTGATACATTTACCCCTAACGTAGCAACATCATGTCAGATTCCGAATTTAACGTCAATCCCAAGCTAAAGAGAACACTCGTGAGATTCCAGCAGAAAATAGCAGCTGGTGATTTCTATGAAGCCCATCAAACCTTAAGAACCATAGCTAATAGAAATGTTCGTTCCAAAGATTTCAAAGATGCCATTTCTTTATTATACCATGCTGCTCAGATCCTTCTTAAATCATCACAGCCTGCTACTGGATCCGATTTAACTTCTTATCTAATTGAAGTTTATGTTGACAGTGAGACTGCTGTTACGAATGAATCCAAATCTAAGATCATTGAATTACTATCCTTATTTGAACCAACTGAACCAACCTTGAAGTCTGTGTCCATCGAAGCCATCAACTGGTCCGTTAAGTTTGGTGAACACAAGCTTGGTGACCCAGACTTACACCATATGATTGGGTCCAAGTTTGTACAGAATGCAGAATTGGCTTATGAAGCTGAAAGACACCTTGTTTTAGGAAACTCTGATAGTTACCCTTTATACCTGGAACTAATTTGGTCTTGGTATTTGGATGACACTGAGGTGAATAATATCGAATTGTACGTCAGAAGAATCGTCTTGAATTATCTTTGTGTTGAGAACTTCAAAAACGCTCGTGATTCTTTAAGTACGTTAATTGGCAGATTCATTGAAAGATCGCCTTCTTGCTCCACTTTTAACGAATTGACCCAAAATGGGCACTCCTTGTTCATTTTTGAGCAATTCCCAATCTTGAATTTTCTTCAGTTATTATTACTCACTATTGAAGCGAAGGATACACAGAACTACCAAAGATTAGTTGTCCGTTATTCAAAAGATTTGGCTGAACTTGAGAACTCTTTACAAGGTATTGGCCAGATTTATTTCGGCATTGTTGTTCCTAAACAGAACAATATGCTACAGAATTTAATAAGCGGTCTCTTCAAATAGATACACAATAATACTCCAGGTCTAACTGGCCTATTTTGATTTAATATTTATTTCCCTGAAGTACGTAGGTCTATGTAGTGGAAAGTGTTGCGCGGCTAAACTAAATCATGATCTTTAATTCAGCTTCAAAACATCAACAAACAACATACAAAGATGATCCGCTCACCAATATTAAACAACGATTCATAAATATTGTACCTGTCATGGTAGGACTACCATCCAAACACTCCGCAGTAGGACTGAGTCTGAGTGACCAGAAGAAGGTCATAACGACAGAACGACCAGGAGGCTCTAGGAACAGAGTCGTTTCGTACAAGCTTACAGTCAGAGTCAACGAAGCTTTAGACAGCCATTCTCAGGACCTAAATTCTTCTCACACTAGCAGCAACAGAATAAATCAAGCTCAATATCCATACGATGTTGATGGCGATATCCCTATGATTGGTATGGATGACGAAGAAGATGTTGAAATGGTCACTGAATTCGTCACAAGGACAAGAGAAGATGATGACTGGATCACAATAAACACTCAGAAAGCCACAGAAATGCTAAACAAACTAGAAAGAGAAAATATCACTGCTATTGAATTAAGCGGGACGTCTCATTTAGTCGTTGATACCAACTTTATGATTTCTCATCTTGACATCGTTGACGCCCTGTCCAGTCTTCATTCCTCTTACAAGCACAAAATCATCATACCCACCACTGTTATCAAGGAACTTGATGGGCTTAAAGGCTCCAGAAGACTATCGACTGAGGATAGAAGTCAAGGGAAGACCATTGGTGTCTTAGCAAGATGGGCAAACGAGTGGATCTATCGACAACTAGCCACATCCAGTCCTTCAGTTAGAGCACAGAAACTTTATGAATGCATTGATAAGTCTGCACAGAAAGACGATTCGATTTTGGATTGTTGTTTATTTTTCAAACATAAAGAAAACGCTTCGATTGTTGTTCTCCTTTCTAACGATAAGAATCTTTGTACAAAGGCTTTAAGCAATGGAATCTTGACTGTTTCTTATAGAGAGGACATGTCTGCCAAATTGATCGCGGAGACAATCTTTAAAGAGAACAACGATACATCATCTAACGTCTCTTCGCCACATACAACTCTAACACCACCACCACCACCACCACCAACAACCATAGACAACCATAATACCCCATCCAATAGTATCAACCATACAACGACAACTAATTTCAACAGAACTCTAGATGATGAAATTATGGCAGAGTTCACCTCATCAAATCAACACCAGCACTACGAACATAATCATGATCATGGCCATCAAAATAATGAATCTTATGACAACAACATGCATACTGAATCTCATAACGATACTCCAAGTTCCCATACACCTTCATCTAACAGTCCTTCACATTTAATAACAGTAGACACATTACCACAAGCAGTTCAGATCGTCACCTCAGAGATCACCAAAGTTGTACTTGGTGCAATTGATTACTGTATGGCTGAAGAATATGGAGATGAATTGGATCTTATAGAAGGATATGAACCATCCAAAGTTGTCAACCTTCGTTCTGCAGCTAATGTTTTGATCAAATATTATATCTCTGTCTTCACCGAATACTTTAAGAATTCCCAATTCAAACCTTTTCAAACGAGAGGTAGAAAGACTCCTAATTATACGGAGATATACCCAGATGATGAAGTGTTGGATGTTGTCAAGTTCGTCAAATATTGGTGTGATCTTTTAAGATGTCTTTATTTTAAAAGAGATAAGGTCCAGAATGACGCCCTGGAGAAGTGTATTGAAAGATGGATCGGTATTCTTAGACCCTTTGTATGATTTTAGACTCTAGTGAGATAGTACTAGCTAGTTAGGTATTTATGGATTTATTTTGGCACTTGAATTTGAGTCTTGTCACAAGAATGTATAAAATATTGGACTTTCCTACAATAATATGCAAGGGACATGCAGGGGGTTCGATTTTAATCCCCAGAAATGTCCAGAATAAGGGTCCCCTCCCCCCTTTTTTTTAAGAAAAAAGAGAACTGTAAATTTGATTTATATAATTGACTTCTTTGATTTAAACTTCCCGATAAATGAAAGGTTCTCGATCTATCATCGAAAATAATAACCACATTTTGAAAATGAATGGCTTTGTTTCCAGGAAAAGAAAGAGAAGAGAACAATCAGAAGAGATCGATTCCAGTCATCCAAATATTATAACCAAAGAATCAACTACAGACGAATCAATACCATCAAACCCCTCAACACCAAACTGTGAGCCTTCCATTACAACCAATACAGATGATACCGATATACCAACACTACCAAAGGAGTGGAAATCGCTCAATTATAATTCAAATACGACAGGAAGGACCCAACTTCTCTTTGGAGTAAACTGCTGTAACGAATCATTAAGTTATGATCTTTATCTTACTGATATTACCAGAAATGTATGGCATGAGAAAGTCAATGCTTTGGAATTCAAAGAAAAGGCGAATGTATCTGAATTGAGTTCAAATCCAATTAATTTGGTATTTTCCACTATCACTGATTTGTTCCGATGTCAATTTGTTGACAATGATTCCCCAATTAAAGTACATTTGTCACTTCCCAAGGAGAAGGAGACTCTTGATATAAAGGTATCACAGGACTTTGGTTATATTCAGTACAATTGGATATTCTCACCTACAAAACTCCCACCAGAGGATGCTATACCAGTACTAGGATCTTTGATTTTCCAACTATCCTCAATCATAAACATACAGAATAATTATCAAGTGGAATTGTTGAAACAAATAGAGAAAAAAGATAGTACAATACGGTATTTTCATGAGTCTTTGAAAGGGATTAGAAATGGGGATGGAATTATCAACAGGTATGGTGGGAATTTACAAAGGTTCCACTCAGAACAGTTCAAGAAATCGTATACCGATAAAATGAATAAGAAGAGAATTGATTGTAAGTCTGATTTTGACATCGTTATAGATAATGAAAAGAATGGTTCCTGGGATTTTAATTGTCTAAGAAACATTAACAACAACAAGAACCGAAAGGCTCTCTTGGATGCAAATGAAACCAGCCAAGGAGTTAAGCATGAGCCAGAGAATGGTCAAGATGACTATTTAATATCCATCAAAGATGAATTTCAAAGCTTCTATAGGGGAACACCCAAAGAATTAGACAACATTGAAGTAAAGAAGGAATCAAACCCAACCTCTGACAACTTACTTGAGAGGAATCATACCGTTAATGTTAAAAAAGAGGACGGACCATCTTTTATTCCTACTTCAGTTGGACACTTGGAAGGGATACAACAATCACATGAAACACAACATACCTCAAGCCAACCAATCAGACATGGATTTGTAAGTAGGAAACGTAAAGTGAAAAAAGATACGAAACAATGAAGAGTGTCTGTAAAATACATGGTGAATACACAAACAAAAAAAGGCTCACCTTTTAATTCTTGAACTTTGTAAGATTTTAACCAATTCTGGTCGCTTATTACCATTCAATTCCTCAATGGCTAATTTATAATCAAACCATTTTCTCTTTCTTTCTTCTGATTCAGGATAAACATCATGTAATTTCGACAATTCCATCTCAAAGAAATGGAATTCAGATCTTGGAGGATGCATCATGATCTTATCATTTGTCATCTTCCCCCATTCTTTAGGTGGTCTTAAATCCTCAACAACTGGTAACGTTGAAATTATCTTACCAGTGACGCCAGCTTCTTCCCAAGTCTCCCTTATTGCTGTCAATTTAAAATCATCCTTTTCATCAATTTCGATACCACCTTTAGGTAGCACCCACTTGTTTTTCTTAGCACTTGAGGATATAAGGAGAACTTGATCATGTGTTGAATTCAACACAACACAACCTGCAACTAAACGGGCCCCTGCTTTGTTGAATACTTGATTCTCACGTCCTACTCTGGCGGTTGATACTAGTTGAGATGTCATATCGATAGTGGTTTGAGAGTGTCTGCTTGCCTTAATCTTGAGACTTAAATTAGCTGTTTAATTAATTTTATATCCTTCATGATTGTTCATGTTCAAAGATAGCTGATATTATTGATTGATCAACATTTAAAAAAATAAATTCTACAAAACGATCGACCAACTGAACGGTAGGTCGAATATATAAATTGCTGGCTGTTACAATATCTCATGTTTATAGTTTTAACGGTTTAAATAACTTAATTCTGAACCATTAATTTACATGAAAACCTTTGATCTAAATCTCATACTATGAAAAAGAGTGAAGTAAGTCCCCAATTGAATGTGTCACTCAAAGGAATTCTATTGGTTAACGGTGTAAATAAGACCCACCTAGGTCTAACACTGTTCCATCACCCCTGATATCAGATCAGGTGATTCTAGTTGAATGTAATAGGAAACTTTCGCGGATAAACCCAGCAATTTTTAGTAAATGTTTGGATGTTTTTGAAATGTTTGGATGAGGGTCTTTTACTTTTGTGACTGCTTTGGCTTAGGGCAACCTTCATGAGAGAACAACTACACTACAGTCTGTCTACAGTATATGGCTATTGAAAACAATACGGAGAAGAGCCATATAGCCACGATAAGGTCTAGTTTTAACGTAAAAGATGCAATCAATTCATTAAAATAATAGCTAACTTAGTTCATTATGTTTATATGAGGGATGATTGTAGGTCTTGGAATTTTGATGATGGCTTGATTAGTGGTTCTTAAAATATGACAATTGATGATTAATAAATAGACATAGAAAAGCAACTTAACGTAATCTTCTGGCTTCACGTTCAGATTCCATTAAGGATAAGATATCGTTTTCTCTGACTGGACCCTTGACGTTTCTGACAATGGTTCTGGAAGAGTCGTCAATGAATTCAACTCTGACTTGGGTAACACCACCTCTGGAACCGGTTCTACCTAAAACTTTCTTAACTCTGGCTAAAGTGACTTGGGTCTTAGAATCCTGATAAAAATTCATGTTAGTATCTTAATAATCAAAAAAGGAATTAATCAGTCTGTCGTTTTGACATCAAGAACACACTCCTTCTTTCACCGTTATGTAAATGTTCCATAGTTTACTTAAATAGTTCAGCTTAGATTACCTAGTATTATGCAAGAGACTGAAGTTGATTTGATAATAGTAATAGTTGGATTCGACTAGGATAATTCAGGTTCCATGATTGTTGTTTTAATTGGTACCCGATCGTTTAAATTTAGTGGATTCTTCTCACTCTCTGACTGGGAAGGTGTTCAAAGAAGTGTAATCAAGTGATGAAAGAAATGGAAAATCAGTGACATTGGAATAAAGTGCAATAATACATGGGTTCTTGTGTGCTTGATGGACTTCAGATTTATAGATAAACATACCATTTTGATATATTATACTAATGTACGTGGCGCTGTTTAAACACTATATACGAGGGTATCGAGTCTATGGAAGAAAACCATGGTGAAAAATCTTTTTTGAATTCCAAACCCGAGAAACAAGAAATTCAGCAACATCCGAACATCTTCTATCTTTTTTATTCGCGAGCCAAAGAAAGAACTGCTTCTGTGTCCCGAACCAAAATACTATTTGAACAGAATTTGAACCATATATTGTTACTGGGCAATTGTAATTTGATGTGATATTATCATGTTTTGAGGACTAGTGGTTGTTGATATAAGCGAAAATATTCTCTTTAAATAGGATTCGCAACATATAGAAATACACAGATTTGCGAAAAATGATACTTAGATCTTCAGATATTATTAGTCATTAAAGTTCAATTCATTAAAAGTCACTACAAATGATATACATATATACGAGTAACTAAAGATCAAGTCCTCTTCTTCTTCTTTTGTTTCTTCTCCTTCTCAGCATTCTTCTTCAGACAGTCATCACAGTACCAGCTACCAACAGGTTGTTCAGTGATACCCACACAGGAGAAATGGAACCATTCATGTTGACAGCTTTCACCATCACAACCAACCATAGAACCATAGGATGGACCACCACAGAAACAATATACTTCGTCGTCTTCATTATTTGATTCTTTTTGTTCTATTGACTGTGGTGTTCTTTCCCTTGAAACACCTGTTGTTTTCTTAACGGATGCTTCAGGTTCAGGCGTGTTCAATTCATCTGTCTTTTGTCTTTTCACTGATCTTGAAGCCGATGGAGCATGTGTGTTGATTTTTACTGTACTTGCTTTCTTATTATGTTTTTTAACTGTGTCATTAGAGGAACCTGGATTAACAAACGATGAATCTCCCATACCGTTTATATTAGGAGCTCCAACAGAACCTAACCTTGAACTTGGCTTGGTTGCAAACACATCGGCATTCAAGTCGAATTCTTGATTATCCTCTCTTACAAGAAGACCTTCATTTTTCAACTTCTCGATGTCCGCCTGTAGTCTGATTAAGTGTTTAGTTGTGAGGAATAAAGACGTATTCGCAAGGACCATTTTCTCCTTCTGTTGTTGTTCTAAGATTGCAAATTCCTCACGAATCTTAGGATATAGTTGTCCCTCTTTTGGGAATTTCGTCATGGAACCATTCTGTCTGATGAATTTATGAATCATTGTATCTTTTGCACTTAGTTTCTTCTTGGCTTCGTACATAATAGCATCTCTGGTCCCAAGTTCTGTTAGGATATGTAAGAGTTCTGCTGGTAGGTTGGAGATATCCTGCGTGTATTGATCAAGTGTAGCCGCTGTATCCATGATGAAACGATATAGTTATGACTGATACGTTCTTCTATGTGTATGAGAAAATTCACTAAAGAAGATGAGCTTGAATATTCTGATGTGGTGGCGTTATAAAAGCCTAGAAATCCTTAACAAAGGATAAATTTTATTATGTTCATTGTTTGCTTGGGCTAAGACTACAGGTCCGCGGTGGCAAAAAAAAAAAACACAAACAATTAAAAAAATCTATAAGAAATATTTGAAAGTTGTCCAAAGGATTCGATTTTATTTAATGCAATCCCATGCTGCCCGAATTTTCAGAACAAAATATATCTAATGTCCTAGCAGTACAACTTCTATCTAATTATTCCACCTATGTCACTGGATTTGTTTGAGGTACGATGTCGGAGTTAATACGGCTTTAGGAAGTTGTATGGACGATAATCCCGAATCGCACATCAATGAACCTTTCAGGATAGGATTTACTGGTTATGAGAATAACATT